>OY821520.1:62057801-62265301 GCA_963682025.1 Cordilura impudica | reverse complement strand
TTGATAACAGATTATGGTACAGTTAATTAGAATCTATAAAACAAAAAAATATCCGAAATTTTATTTCAGAAAACCAATGGATCCATACAGTGTAACATGTTATAAAGCAAGGTATTTTAACTTTTTTTAACATGTACAGTTTTTAAAAAGAACCTGTTCATAAAAAATTTGGTTTTTCTAAAAAAACTAAATTTTCTTAGGAAAGTACATTTTCTTAAAAGCGTACTCTTTGTTGAAAAAGTACCTTATCTTCAAAAAGTACATCTTCTTAAAAAAGTATCTTTTCCCAAAAAATACCCGTACCTACAATAGTAGCTTTTCTTAAAAAAGTACTTTTTCTTAAAAAGTACCTCTTCTTACAAAAGTATATTTTCTTAAGAAAGTACATTGTCTTAAAATTAACATATTTTTAGATTTATATATATACGAGGGCGGATCAATAAGTCCGTGACTTTTAGAATGAAACACAGTTTTTTTTTTGGAAAAAAAAGTTTTTTTTCAACATAATCTCCTTTTAGCTCAATACACTTAGTCCAACGTTTCTCCAATTTTTGTTTCCCTTCAAAAAAATAGAATTTTTCGAGGTCCATAGAATAGGCATTTAATAATTTAATTTAATTTAATAATTTAATTTGGAGCTAAATCCATTTCCACCGAGCCATTTCATTAGGTTTGAAAAAGTACCTTTTATTAATAAAATTACATATACATAAATGAGCAGAATTTTTTAAGTGCCTTTTATTAAAAGTACCTTAATTTCAAAAAGTACATTTTCTTAAAAAATTTATCTTCTCTTGAAAAAGTACATTTTCTTAAAAATTTACCTTATTTTCAAAATGTAAATTTTTCAAAAATAAATTTTCTTAAAAAAAATAATTTATTTTAATAGCTCTTTATCTTAAAGAAGTGCCTTTCCATAAAAAGATCCTTTTCATAGAAATTATATAGAAGTATATATTCATAAAAAGTATCTTTTCTTAAAAAAGTACTTCTTCCTAAAAAAGTACCTTTTGCAAAACAAGTACATTTTCTTAAGAAAGTGCATTGTTTTAAAATTAATATATATTTTTTTTTTTTAAAGTACGTTTATTTAAAAAGAATTTTTTCTTAAATAAGTGGATTTTATTTAATGGTACCTTTTCTTAAAAAAGACGTTTTCTTGAAAAGTACATTTTCGTAAAAAGTACATTTTCATAGAAAGTACATTTTCGTAGAAAGTACATTTAGTTAAAATGTATCTTTTATTAAAAAATTACATTTATATTTTTTAAGTACCTTTTCTTAAATGTACCTTATTTTCAAAAAGTACATGTTCTAAGAAAAATTATATATTCTTGTAAATGTAAATTTTCGTAAACAGTGCATTTTTTTTAAAAAAGATCCTTTTCATAAAAATTTCATAATAGTACATTTCTTCAAAAAGTACATTTAATATAACAAATAACATTTTAGAAATAGTACTTTTTAAAAAATGACATTTCCTTAAAAGACTAAATTTATTTAATATAAATTTGAGTAAAAATTGCCCATATTGGGATTTTAGCAAAATATTTCACTTACGATTGAATGCTAACCTAATGTTCATACACATAAGTATATGGAGCAGTGGAAAGCTTAATTTACAGCATTAAGACAATGAACACATTAACACTTGATTTACCGGACGAGTCATTTGACTGATTTGATATCGTTCTTTGTACATCAGGAGTAGTCATTTACGTTTCTTCACGATACATCTTCGTCAATTTTTCAAAGGAATCTTGATATTTGGGGTGCTTGAGATTAATTTTCGAATTCTTCTTTAGCTATTTAATTAATCCTTGCACAACGTTTGCAAAATCTTTAATAAATAGAAATAGTACCCCGTAATTTCTAAGAAAGATTTTATCTGTTTAGCTGTTTCATGAAGCTTTAGCATTTTAATAGCATAAACTTTATTTGAGTTAGGTTGTTTTTGAGCAAAATTTTATTAGTGCCAATTATACCAAAACCAGCCTAAATGACCGGCCATTTTTAAAAATTTATTTAAAATATAATTAGTTTCACATATTCATGACTTGTGTACTACTCTTATCTATATAAAAATGGTTTAAATCTATAATATTATAGGCAAGGTGATTTCTTGTGACCAATGTAAGTTTCACAGTGTATTCCCCGATTTTGACAAAAAATTTATCATTTCAAAGGCATTTCTTTTTAGCTGCTTTCCAGATTTACAGATTTTCATCATCTGGAATATTTTTTTTGGAGTTATGATCGTTTAAAGTTGCTATAAGACATACATAAATTTGTTAGTGTGTTTGTGTTAATGTGTTGAGTTTGTTTTTCATTTAAAATAAGTTGAATTGTGAAGCATAGAAATAAAATTTCGAAGAATTTGCACTCGAATTTCGAGTGCTGGAATCTACTAGTAATAGTTAATAATTTAATGGACTAGAAAGAATTATACATATTTTAAGATTGTATAAAAATTATAATATGAATGTTTTTGGAAACATTTTTGTTAAGCTCTACGATAGTACATTTTTTGATATTTAACACGACCCGATTTATTTGGCATGCTAAAGTAGAGAAAGCTAAATTATTCGTACTAACTCTCGTACAGGAAAAAAATTCCCATACTCTTTTCTCTCTAATGTTTGAGTTAAATAAATAGTTGACTAAACATGAATTGAAGTAATTGGAAGTATGATGTTGATGATGAAGCAGTTGTGTTCTTCAAAATTAGCTACTCCATCAAACGCTGTCTTAAATTTTTTACATATTGCTTTTATAATAAAAAAGATATATCTTTTCTATTATTAGAATTGTGAATTGTTTTGATTTTAGAATTCTCAACATAAGCAAAATTCAGGGATCAAATTTTTCTAAAATTAATCATTTGACATTGTGCTAATATATTTGATGTTAATATTTACTTAACTATTAAAACATATCTTGGCACAGTGATGCCCGAATTACCCTGTTTTAAATACCAACCTGCCAATCCAGATAAATTGCTTACTTAAGAATGACCGTGATTTCAATAGACAGACATACAGACGGACATTGCTATATGGATATGTGTTGTTATAAGGATCAGGAATATGCACTCATGAATAGCACACTTGGCAAGGTGCATTTCATTTCACGATAGCTTTTAAACAAATGAAAGTAAAGAATAATTCTTGACTTGAATTTAAAGTTAAAGAAATTATTTTGTGTAAGCAAGTTACAGGGCTTAAAAATTATATAACCTGAAAATAGCGCGTACATTTTGTTTCATTTGAATAGCACACTTCATTTTTAACTATATTAAATATTATATAATTAATTTTAAACAACTTGTTTTGGATTAATTATATAAATTCTTAATTTATAAATCTAATTTAATAATGGGTAGAACCTGCTATGTTTAGAATAACTTCATAAATCCTATTTGGTAAGGAATCATAAAGCTTGTTCATATAGTCAAGAGAAATTGAAACCCATGCTTCCCGAATAGCCTTTGGTAGAAAACTGTCTCCGTGACTCTTAATCTTATCTGGCCAACCACCCCCAGGAGGCCAGTCTAAGAGATTGACATTTTTGAATTGGGGCATTGTCCTGTTGGAAAGTTTATGACAAAATTCCAGAAAGACTTTCTAATTGGGGAAAAGTCTTTTCCAAAACTCTTTTGTATGTTTCCGAGTTCATCTTGGGAGTCAGAAATTGAAGCTCGTATGTACCAAAATAGGATACGGCTCCCCAGACCATAACCCCGCCGACTCTGCTGTGTAGACGCTCCAATTGATGGGTCTCCTTTCACAAATCATGAAACTAATGGTTACACCCGTCAGGGCGCTCAACATTAAGTTTTTCCTCATCAGAGAATACAACGCGCTGCCACTCTGTCTTCCATGACATGGTTTTCTACAGAAAATAAGCCGAGTTTTTTTTACGTAGAAGGGTAAGTGGTGTTTTTTTCTTTAATTTAATGCTTCAGAATTTTAGGTTCCGCCCGCCACACAGTAGTTTTACTTGCGTCAACTCCAGCTTTTGCTCTATTTGGTCAACAGAGTCATGCGAATTGGAAGCCTCGCGCACTATAGATCGCTTATCTGCATTGGAAAGTACACTATTTATACAGCTTTTCTTATTTTTCCATAACTCGATCTGTTCTGAATAAAATTATATACGACTTTTCTACTTTTTTCACATTCCTGATAAGTTTTTTTTGTAATTTGGTCTTCGTTCATTAAGGCTGTACCACGACCCATTATTAGTGAATATTATTAGTGAATATTATTATTAGTGAATATTATTATTCAAAATAATGGTTTACTTTATTTTGCCGATGATCTACACGACTTAAATCAAACTTAAACGCAAATGTGCTATTCAAATGAAACAAAAAATGCATTAGAATTTGAAGAAAACGAAAATGAAATGAACAGAAAAATGTAAAGGTAAATTCTCAGAGCTTCAATTTTGTCGCAGAGAATGTGGATAGGAAGACGAACACAATAACACAACAAGTACAGTTCAGTTTCAGTTTTGTGGTCTTTGATTGGCTAAATGATAATAGCTGCTAGTACACAACGTAATAATATCGTTAGTTGGTCTTAAGTGTTCTTAATCAGGCAACATTTATCGACAAAATTGAGAAATTTGTTTATAAATAATCACACCTAGGTATTTGTGGCTCTGAGATCCTTTTCCTTATTCTACAGTTAAGCGTTATTGACCAATTTTAATATTTTTAGTTCTTTTTTAAATATATAGGCTAATACAGTAAAAATAAGTTCAATAATTTTAATTATTTTTTACTCCCTTTATTTTAGCTCTTAATGTCTGCTTGTCTGCCAAAAAAACTTTGATTTGATTTCGATTTTAAACTCTTTTTCCATGATCCAATCGAGCTGAAACTTTGCGGGCAGACTCGTGCAAAAAAATTTTGCAAAACAAATTTTTGGACTGTAGAATTTAAAATTGTGGAGTAAGGCTGAAACGATACGGTAAACTCAATTTACAAAGAAGGGGAGTATAATAAAAACCTTATTAATAAAAAACAAGTAAGAAAATTATAGTCGGTCTAGACCGACTATGCGATACCCTATACCATGCGTTTAGAGGCCCTATCTCTTAGGCCCAACTAATTGCATATAGAAAATAAGCATAAACCAAATTTTAGTGGCATTTTTATTAATTTTTTTGGCTGCAGATATGAAAAAGTTCATATCGGATGCTATGTCTATATGGGGACTAGGTCCAAAAATGGACAGATCCTGACCATGGTTGGTAAAGTCTCTTGTATTTTGCGAAAATATATACAAACAAAATTTGAGATGAATCAGTGCAATATTTTTGTTTTTTGATAGATTTAAGTGAAGATCTGGAAGCAGCTCTATATGGGGCCTATGACCAAGAATTGTCCCATAAGGACCTTTTCGGACTATTCATTAATGGATGTAATAAACACATACAAATCCAATTTGACTAAGATTTATATGATAATTTGGATCTTATGTTAATTTATGTCGATTTTATGGGGGTAATTTGTATGGGGGATAGGTCTGACCATGGACCGATTCTCACCAATTTCAATAGCGTTCATCCCATCGCCGATGAAAGCTTATCAAAATATATTCATATTTGCGACCTACAGTTTGATTACAAGGTTTACATGGACACAAAGACGGACGGACGGACGGACGGACATTGTTAAATCGATTCAAAAAGTGATTCTGATTCGATCGGTTTGAAGATGGGTCTATGTCAAATATTTTTGGTTGTTACAAACACAGCACAAAGTCATTATACCCAAACCACATAGTGGTATAGGGTATAACTAACCCATAGATAGTTTTTTATTCAGTCATAGCACTTGACTTAGACCTTACACTGACATAGGAACCATTAACTTCGCACATTAAATGTATTTTGAAAACTTTTTTAAATTACCCATTATACTGACTTATTTCGATATAGTAACTGTTTCCCAAATTCCGATACACGTAGTCAGGGCCGACCCTAGGGTCGAGCCAGTAAGGCCATGGCTCGGGGCGCCTGGCGGATTGTGGCGCCATATAAAAAGAATTAAATTAATATGTAAAAGAAATTGGTAAATAAGGTGAAATATGCAAAGAAAATTGTTTTCTTTTTTGTTCGTTATTTAGAAGTTCATATTTATCACATATTAGGCTTTGCATTTTACAATATTTGAAATTTTTTTGGAATTCAAAGAATGGTAACTAAACGAACAATGAATGAACGAACGTATAGGAGATAGTTTTTCAAAACAACGAAATTCATATTTATGACATAGCATGCATAGTAAGCATCTTAACTTTCGTTTTTCTACACTGTTAGGTTTTATTTTTAATCCAAGGTAGAAAAAGGAAAGCAAATCAGGAAAAGCAAATACAAAAATTTCAGAACACTTCTTGTTTTTTCATTGAGCTAGAGTCTAACTGCACTTATCAGATCTGATAAGTTCATCCAAATCATTGAACGTTGATGAATACTGGTCCAACCCAAATCATAATCTCGAATCAGAACATAATTTGCCTGACATTGATGACACATTTGACATAAATTCTCATTTAGAAACGATAAAGTCCTAATATAAATCTTTAGATGCTGTTTCAAGTACCCAAAACTATTTGTCCGATATTGGGAATTGGCCGCAAAATATAAACTCAAATATCTATTTACTTGCAAGACGTGGGCCAAATAATTAATTTTACTTTTCCGTTTGCTGTTCAGCAAAAGGAAGGAAGAAGTCGGAAGGTTTGTTCTACAAACTATTATCGAACACTTCCTAACGGTTCAACGAAAGTGGTTGGTTTATTCAAAATCTTTTGATGCCGTTTTCTGTTTTCCACTCAGGGTTTTTTCTAAGAAAGAAATTGACTGTTGATGGATTCAATGGTTGGAAAAATGTGTCAGTCAGCTTAAAAGAGCATGAAAAAAGAATCTTAAAATGTATCTCAACATGGAATGACTTGGTCAGAAGATTGAATGAAGGAAAAAATATTGATTCAGTACATAAAAAACTCATGACTGAAAATACAATACGTTGGCGAAATGTATTGGAGAGGTTATTTGAGTTTATTAAATTACACTGATATAGAACCTTGCTTTGAGGGGAACTTCCGATAATTTATATGAAGATAACAATGGAAATTTCTTTAAAATTATGGTAATTCGAACCAGTCTTAAAAAATAAAGAATTACATTATTTGAGCAAAAGAATTCAAAATGAAATGATTACATTCTTAAATTCTGCAGTCAAAGAGAAATTAATAAAACAGAATAAATTTATTCAATAATCGTTGATTGTACTCCAGATATTCCCATACTGAGCAAATGCGATTAATTGTCCGAGAAGTATTAGAGTCACATAACTTGTCGGTGGCCGATATGAGAGGTCAAAGTAATGATAACGGCTCCAATACGCGTGGACAACATAATGGTGTCCAAAATAGAATTGTTAAAGTAAACCCAAGAGCCTTTTTGCTCCTTGCAGTGCACATACCCTAAATTTAGTGTTGAAGGTATAGTTTTTTTGATATCATTCAGCATTTGTATGTTTTTTTCACATCGTCGACTCAAGAAGACAATTTGATTATGAACAATGAAGTGTTCGATGATAAATAGATGGTAAATAGAAAATTTGATCCCATGAAGTTGAGCACAGATTATATCCCAAAGCCAAGATATCAATATTATTAAAATCACGATAAGTAAATGTTTGGGGCCGGGTTTTTATTGCAAAATCATATGATAAAAAGAAGAGATCGTGCTTCGAGAAGGCTGCTGCTGCTAACTGATCATAATTTCTCCTAAACTAGCAAGAAAATGTTAAAGTCGTCGAAGTTCCTGTTAAACTACAGAAATCTTTCAACTAGTTTTCGTCATATGGTAAAATGACCTAACACCCACAAACCTATCCCCTGTGAGATCAAAACAAATAATGCTAAGATTACTATATACTAGCAGAGCCCAGCACTCAAAATTTGGGAGCAAATTCCAGGAAATTTAATTTTTTCATTGCATTTTTTCTTTAAATATTTTGTTAATCTATATATATATAAAATTTATGAATATTTAAATAAAATTCATTAAATTGTGAATTTTTATATAAAATTCATTAAATTTCTTTATAAATATTTCTTGAGTACACAGAAGATATATAAATGGGTTTGTTAATAAATAATTTTATAAGAGAATAAAAGTATGCTTTTGATACACAATTTTTACAAACACATTAACAAATTTAATAAACACACACATAGCATTGTATAATTGTATGTGTTTTACGTATGTGTTATTAGCATTTGAATGATTATTACTTCAAAAAAATGTACCAGATGGAGCATAACTGTAGAGATCGTGCACATCTTCAAATAAATGCCTTTCAAATGGTATATTTTTTGTCAAAATCGGTTGATAACTAAAAGAGTGGCAGAGGTCACAAGAAATAGCCCTGCTTTTTAATACTACAGACACCGTAATTCAAAATGGTTACTGCGCTTTTTTTATAGACATAAATCAAAAGTCTAAAAAAAGGGGTAGAATTACAATTACATTTATAATAAACGATTTAAAAAGAAGCCAACTATAAAACGCCAGCTGATTCAAGAATGTCTCCCCTAAAATATCCTGGAAACTTCCCCGGGATCAACAAATTTGCGAACTCATACAGCTAGTGAAAGTTCAAAAAAATTGTTCAACTGAGCATGAAAGTAGTGCACCAAAGTGTAGACTAAAAATACACAAAACTTTAATTGGCCCATGAAATTGCGAATTTAAATTGAAGAATCCAGAAAACATTCTCGAAAAACTTATTCTTACAGACTATTAGCAGTGAAAAAAAAACATTTTCTAAATGATTAGTAATATTTGGGAAGGAATTAAAACTGGCACTTGCAAAAATTTGCTTAAAGAAGAACTATCTGCAATGGGTACTGTAGCTAAATCAGTAATAGAAGCACAAATAATGCAAATTGCTTACTTTTACAAAAATATTTCCACTTCCCTACGCTCTCAAAATTTGGTATATATCCACCGCCACCTGGTCATGTTGACTTTACAGAAGACTTGGAAACACATGCCACTGGCTTCAATTGGTTATAGCTAACAATAATTTTGCGACAACACCAGGTGACCAACAACGATAGAAGCGATAGTGCTGCCAATGAAGGTGCCTCTACTCAAACTGAATTTCAAACCGCAAAACAATGAAATTTGTCTAAAACTTAACAGTTTTATTTGTATATTTTGGGTGTAGTCTTTTTCCCTTTGGTCGTCGAAACATTCTTCCATCGTGTCCTCTTAAATTAAACTTGGACTCATCTGAAATGTGATCAGTATGCCAATTTCGTTTTGCCCATCTCATGTGTACTTTAGTAAACTTTTACGACCCATACAATTTTCCTTTCATACAGTCACACCATTTTAACAACCAAGATCAGCCTCAGTTACTCGTCGAGAAACAGTTCGAACATATATTTATACCCTATACCACTATGTGGTTTGGGTATAATGACTTTGTGCTGCTGTTTGTAAGAGCTGCTTCCCGATCTTCACTTAAATCTACCAAAAAACAAAAGTATTGCACTGATTCTTCTCAAATTTTGTTTGTATATATTTTTGCAAAATACAACAGACTTTACCAAACATCATCAGGATCGGTCCATTTTTGGACCAAGTCCCCATATAGATATAGCATCCGATGTGAACTTTTTCATATCTGCAGCCAAAAAAATTAATAAAAAGCCCACTCAAATGTGGTTAATGCTTATTTTCTATGTCCAGGTAGTTTGGCCTAAGAGATAGGGTCTCTAAACGCATGGTATAGGGTATCGTATAGTCGGTCTAGACCGACTATAATCTTCTAACTTGTTTTAGTTTCAGATTGTTAATGATCTTTTTAGATAGCATTTTTGGACATTTTTGAAACTCTCTTGCTATTAATTTATCCTGTCTTTGACTCGTCG
This sequence comes from Cordilura impudica, assembly GCA_963682025.1. Lineage (NCBI taxonomy): Eukaryota > Metazoa > Arthropoda > Insecta > Diptera > Scathophagidae > Cordilura > Cordilura impudica. Next base: position 62,255,339 of record OY821520.1, on the reverse strand, counting down.
AGTCGAGTCGTCACTGTAACTGTTTCACGGTATTTATTGCCCATTTTTGAAAGTATGGATTTATATAAAGAATATTTCTCACAAATATTCTGGTTTTTAGCTCTTCACTTATGTATATTTTAGGGTGACACCCATTTTTTATTTTTTTTTTTTTTTTTTTTTTGAATTTCGGATTATTGTAACGCTCGATCTAAAACTTTAGTGCGCAAAATTTGAGGCAAATCGGACAAAGCTTTCTAGATGCGCAATGAGTTCAAATATGAATTTAAATGTAAAAATTATCAAAAAAATTCTTTTTTTACAAAAATTATGATATTAATAATTGTATTTCAATTCAATTAATTAATAAACCATAATCTAAAGAAAATTATCTTTCTAATAAAACAAAAAAATCTATTATCGGTTCAAAAACAGCCAAGTTATAAAGTTCCCCAGGCAATAAATGCGCCGCAGACCACTTGATTAAGAAAATCGAGCTCACATTTTTAAAGATATTTAAATAATTTACAACAGCAACAATTTTGCATTTTGCTGATCCCAGGATGATCTTATGTAAAGTATTTTATATCTAGTCTATTGTTATGCCGTTCTAAATTTGTGTCAAAACGGTACGTATTTTTTAGCACTATTTCAAAATCTCCAATTTTACTTTTTCAAAAATTTTGTTCAAGAAATTTTCCGTAATCAACGATTGGACTTTACGGTCTTATTAACAAGATAATGTGATTAAAAATGCAAAACATTGTAGGTATACTAATCTTAATTTGGCGAGGACAGCTTTTTTTTCAGCGGATTTGAAGAAAAATGTGATTTTTCATACTTTTTCAACTGTTAGACTACATATTTTTTGGTGTTTTCATATTTCAAATGTCTTTTGTCAAAGTATTATACTACTTGAGTTCTCAATCTTGTATGCTAAGGTTAAATTGAAATACTATAAATTGTCCCCCTTTAAGGTGAAAATCAAATTTAAGGAGATTTACATTTTTTTAAAACAAAATATCGAAATAATATATACTTTTGTGGAAGGATTTCGATAAAAGTTGTTGATAATAATAATTAGTTATTAGAAAATGTATACATGATCTCGAATCGAACTATAAATAACTAATTATTATTACAACCCAAGATCGACAATATATAAAAAACTAACGTTGTTGATATTTTAATAATTCTATAAAATAATATTCTGGACATATTTTCTGAAATTAACCCGTGGGGTACCCTTGATGTCAAATTGACTGTATATGAAAATCTATAATTATTTTCTTCATCAGGATTTTTTCTTTTAAATAAAACATTTATTGTATTCATAAAATTCCTCAAATTTATTCGTTATTTTATGAAAACATATAGATTAATTAGTTTTTATATTTAATACAGTATAAACAAAAAGTGCTATCTGCATTAATAATTATTTTAAAGAGAGCGTGTAACATAATTTATTAATAGGATCTGAAAGTATCTATTAAGAAATATCTATTAAGAAATAGTCGTGCTAATCATGAATGATATCAAAATTAATATTATATTTGACAGTTATATCAGAGAACAGTTCGAAATCAAAAATTAATATTGCTGTCAAATGTAAATAACACTTTTTGAATCTAAACCCTCGATATACCTTTATATGAATATAATAATTCTGAGAAAAAAAAATTAAAACTAGGACACATTTTGAGTACCCCACGGATTAATTCAGAAAATAAGACCAGAATATTACTTCTAAGAATTATTAAAATTTTATCAACAACTTTTATCGAAATCATTCCACAAATATAAATTATTTCGTTATTTTGTTTTAAAAAAATGTAAATATCCTTAAATTTGACTTTTGACCTTTAAGGCGGACAATGTATAGTGTTTCAATTTAACCTTAATTTACAAGATTAAGAACTTGTATCAAGTAGTATATTACCTTGACAAAAGGTATTTGAAATATGAAAACACAAAAAAAATTTAGCCCAAAAGTTTAAAAAGTATGAAAAATCAAATTTTTCTTCAAATCTGCAAAAATAAAAACGCTGCGCTCGCCAAATTAAGAACAGGATACCTACAATATTTGCCATTTTTAATCACACATATTTTCTTAATAAGACCTCAAAGTCCAGTCGTTGATTTCGTAAAATTTCTTTAACAAAATTTTTGAGATAGTAAAATTGGAGATTTTTAAATAGTGCTAAAAATACGTACCGTTTTGACATTAATTTATAATAGCATTTCAATAGAAGAGATGCAAAATACTTTACCTAACATCATTTTGGGATCAGGAAAATGCAAAAATATTGTTGTTGTAAATTATTTCAATGTCTTTAAAAATGTGAGCTCGATATTCTTAACCAAGTGGTCGGCGCATATATTGCCTGGGGAACTTGACCCAAATTGGCTGTTTTTCAACCGATAATAGATTTTGTTATTATACTAGAAAGATAATTTACTCTAGGTTATGGTTAATTAATTAATTTAATTGAAACGCAATTGTTAATATCAAAATTTTGTTGAAAAATTATTTTTTTTGATAATTTTTATATAATTTCATATTTGAACTTTGAACTCAATGCGCGTCCAGAAATCATTGTAAGAGTTGGCTCAAAATTTGTGCACTATAGTTTTGGATCCACTGTCACAATCCAACCCGCACACCTCAAAATTCGAACGAAAAATGTGTTCATACAAACCGCTGTCACCCTAATATATATATATATGGGAGATTTCATGTCAAGTGCACCAACTTTTGAAACCGATGTCTTCCGACATCAGACACAATTTTTCAACAAGATCGGTCCAGATCTCTCTGAGTTAGAGGGGATCAAAATTTGACATTTTGGCAAAACAGGTGTTTCTTCTCATCCATGTAACTTATTACCTATTGTTCTTAGAAAATTTTCTCCTAAAGAGTTTAGAGTTTAGCTATTTATTCAATATTTCGGAAAAAAATACTTAAAAAAAAAAATTTTTTTGTAGACTTTTTTTTTGCTAAATTAAAGAATTTTTTTGCCTTTGTTTTCAAAAAGGGCATTTTTTTTTTTTTCATAAGAAAGCTTAGGATTTTTCTTTTAAGAGCTTTTTGGTCGCTTAGTGGGTTGAGAGTGGGATATCTATCAAAATAAATGGTTTGTAACTCAAGACAACGGTTTTTCAATTTTTCACCAATGCACTATTTTGAATTTTTTCCTATTTATGTCTAAAACCTTACAAATAAAACTTACACGGAGAAACTAGACAAACTAAACTTTCCGAAGGTATATAACATACTAACTAAAATTTTATACCCTCGATACTGTAATACCCAGAATATGTTAACCTCAGGAAAAAATCGCTTTTTTTCTATAGAAATGTTGAAAAATTATTATTTTTTATTTATTTTTAATAATAATTAAATTAATGTATAATAATAATAATATTAAAAATAAAAAGATAAATAATTTATTAAAATTTAATCTTAATTGCATTAGATCCATTTATATCATAACTATTTTTATACTTAATTTATTGCAGCTGATGAAGTATTTAAGTCTTGTAAATTTTTAAATACCCAGTCCTTCATCCAGCTTTTTTGTCGCCTTTATTTACTGCGATTTTTTGTCAATCCTTTCTTGGCGTTACTAGGTTCAGCTGTTGATTTCGCTGCTGGTTTATTTGTTGTCTTTGGAAAGAAATCGCATTGAATAGAGGCAGAAAACTTTTTCAACTTGAGTCTTCCATCGACAAGCGGTATAAAAGCATGGTATTCAGCGGTGCCATCGATTGTTACCGCAGCATCGAATCTGCTCTTCAGTGTTTTCAATGTTTCCTAATGATCCTCTTTGCTACTAAAAACTATTTTAGTTTCTTTACAATAACTTTTTGCCTAATGGAATAAAGCAGTCGCATCTAAGATGCGATCTTGATGAGAGCACTGGAGGCTATACTTCGCTGCATTTCTTTTAAGGTTTGCTCCAATACTATCACATGTTCCTTTACCATGAGCAGTAGGATGAAAATGCCACTCAGCTGGCATTCCAAAATCTTTTTCATGGGCCATAAGATTTGCCAAGCTACTTTTGTTTTTAAAATGTTGACGAACTCCGTCCGAAACGTAGTATACCTTCTTTACTGTAAATTTAGATTTTAGAAATTTTAGTGTTCTCTTCTGGGACTCATAAACTGAAATTTTAGTATTCTCTTCTGGTACTCATAAACTGCAACGGTATCATGTTTTAAATCGTCGGATATGATTGCCATACTTTTGTGTTAAAGTTTTTCATCTTTCATGTAGTAAATAACTACTGTGAATATAGTTGATTGGTCGTTATTGAAGTGGAATGCTTGTATGGCATCCTGAAGAACATATTTATAGTTTTCTGCGAAATCATATGAAATAACGAATTCACCAGACTTCAAATGTATCTTCAAATCCTTGAAGAATGACCATTGCTCTTTGACTAAAAAGTCATGGTTTCTCAAGTTTAGCAATCCTGTACACATTTCTTCCACAAAATCATCCACATTTAAAATGATTGTTTTCAATGTGCATCTGTCAGTCTGAATCCAAGAATCAAATTTGACCTCCTCTATATATTCTCGATCTAAAGAGTTGATTAAATTTTCTTTGATGAATGTGGTTTTCGGGCAATTGGTACATTCACCTAAGTGGCAAGAAGTTGTTTCATTAGGACACATAGTCAATTTAAGGCAATCGCGGTAATCGTGTAAATCTTCTGCCGAATCATCTATTAAATACTTTAAGTAGATTTCGTTCAACATCAGTTTAAGATTTTCATGGTAAATGCAAACGCATACTGTATGAGTTCCGCTGCTTTCTGCCAAAACGCAATGTTTTGGCCTCATTTGGGTTAATTTCGTGAAGCCAATTCTAACATCCTCGTGTTCAGATTGAAATGTGCAAATAACTCTATCAGGTTACAGATAACCATTCTCTTCTGTTATATTATGAAGGTATGTTACATACCTTCGGAAAGGTTAATTTGTCTAGTTTCTCAGTATAAGTTTTATTTGTAAGGTTTTACACACAAATACGAAAAAATTCAAAATAGTGCATTTGTGAAAAATTGAAAAACCGTTGTCTTGAGTTACAAAACATTTATTTTGATAGATATCCCACTCCCATCCCACTAAGCGACCAAAAAGCTCTTAAAGGAAAAATCCTAAGCTTTCTTATGAAAAAAAAAAAAAAAAAAAAAAATGCCCTTTTTGAAAAAAAAGGCAAAAAATGCTTTAATTTAGCAAAAAAAAAAAGTCTGCAATTTTTTTTTTTTTTAAAGTATTTTTTTCCGAAATATTGAATAAATAGCTATCTAAACTCTTTAAGAGAAAATTTTCTAAGAACAATAGGTAAGAAGTTACATGGATGAGAAGAAACACCTGTTTGGCCAAAATGTCAAATTTTGATCCCCCTCTAACTCAGAGAGATCTGAACCGATCTTATTGAAAAATTGTGTCTAAACTACTATCCGATAGGACTAACCTTGATGCAAATTTCATCCCGATCGGAAGACATCGGTTTCAAATGTTGGTGCACTTGACATGAAATCCCCCATATGTATATAATATGAACAAATTTTTTTCGTCTAATTTTGAGGTGTGCGGGTCGGATTGTGACACTATAAATATTTGGCTTAACCACTCATAAAATAATAAAATAGTTCATTGGGTAATTCTTTTATGCATTTTGTTTGTTTAGTTTTTATTTTAAACCGAAAGCAAACGATATGTATGTAATTAATTTTCGTTACCCCCGATATTTACTCAAAGTTATATAAAGTGGTTTTATACATATAAGTGATCCCACTTAATGTGCCAATTAACAATCAGTAACTCATGGTATAGCAACACATAGCCGGCCTTGATTGACTGTTATTTTTCTTATTTATTTTTTAACTAACTTTTAAATTAAAGACTGAAAGAAAATTGTAAATCTTATAGGATCCTTTTAATATTTTCATCAATTTACATATCTCAATAAAACTTTTTTGTGATTAATTTCCAAACTGCTTTAGACAGTCATTACAATTTTATTTCCAATTGAACTTCGATAATAATGAAATAAAAATGTACAAAAACATATTTGATTGGACCACAGATGTAGTTGCCATATACCATTTTACATATTGCTGAGACTTGCTATACCAAAAATCTAGACAAATTGCTTACGTTGCATATCAAGTTTTTGTTCTCTTTACTTGCAAAGTGTTGTCACTTTTACTTCATGGCACTACAATGATAAAAGTTACTTTGATGTACCTAAATATACAATTTTTTTATGTTTTCTTTTTTTTCTGTTACACTACTAATATTTTTTTTACCAATGCAGTAGCTGAAATTCAACAAAATGAAAATATGAAAAGAAAATCAGAAACAACTGTATCTGTGCAATTGAATAAATGTATTTTGTCATATATAAATGAAGTTTGGAACATAAAAAGTAATGTAGTGTGCAAAACATGTACTAGTTTGTTACTCTGTCACCGGATAAACACTAAGGATTTGGCAGAGCTAAAAAATCATACCAGCTTATCGTTTTGGAAAAGGAAGACCAAATATTTGAGAGAAAAAAATTGTTCAAAACAAAGCTAAATTTTTGATGCAGAAATAAAAACTAAACATATCGTTAGCTGAAATTCAAAACGACATAACTAACAAAATATCGAAAGCTGGCTTTTTAACTCAATGGTGCATTTTATCATATCAAATGCTATGTCCCCGCACATTTTTTTATTTTCATTCGATCAATAACAATTATTTTACTTATGAAGGAAAATAAATAAGGACTACTTTACTTTACAAGCACATGTATAATAATAGAACATTAATAAACAAACATAAAAATATTAATTACGTCGTTTTGCATTTCAGCAAACGATAGAATAGAATATCAGAAAAGGGGCGATTTCGTTTCAATGATTAGCTTAGGAACTCTTTGCAAGTTTAAAAGCAATCTATAGATATCTGCAGTGTCTCTATTTATTGAAACTTCAAACGTATTTCTTGTTTCAGTTAGTTGTAAGGCGACTAAATTGACCGTAGAAAACGAAAAATTATTTTCTTATTTTAAACACTTTTTTAAAGAAAAGATATTTTTTTAGAAATGGTATTTGTTTTAAAAATAGGATCTTTTCCAAGAAAATTTGCTTTTCAAGAAAACTAATTTGTTTTTAGAAAAAATACTTATTTTAGAAAATGTGTTTTTTTTTTTTTTTGTAAGAACCATTTTTAGAAAAGGAACTTATTTCGAAAATGTACTGTTTACGAAAAGTTGCTATAAAAGAGGTAATTTGAAAAAAGTTTATTTTTTTAAAGAAAATGTATTTGTTTAAAAGTTTTCTAAAGAGATTTTATTTAAAAAAAAAAAACCTACTTTTGTTTAAGAAGTATCCACTGTTTTGAGAAATAGTACTTTTTCAGAAAACGTACTTTTTTAGAAAAGGTACTTATTTTATAAAAAGATACTTAATAGAATAGGTACTATTTTAAGTAAAAGTACTTTTTGTGATAAAGAAACTTTTTAAGGAAACATTCTTTTGCGAGAAAAGGTCTTTTTAAGAAAAAGTACTTTCTTAAGAAAAGGTACTTCTTTAGGAAAAATACTTTATAAAGAAAAGGAACTTTTTTAAGAAAATTTTCTTTTTAAGTGAAGGTACCTTCCTAAGAAAAGTTTCTTTTTTAGAAAAGGAAATTTTTTAAGAAAGTTTATTTTTTTACGAAAACGACATTTTTTAACACAAGGTACTTTTTTAAGAAAAGGTACTTGTTTTAAGAAAAGTTAATTTTTTAAGAAAAATTTACCTTTTTATAGAAAAAGCTATTTCTTGAGAAAATTTTCTCTTGTGACTAAAAGTGTCTTTTGAAGAAAACGTTCCTTTTTAAGGAAAGGTACTTTTTAGGAAAAAGTGTTTTTTTGAGAGTAGGTACTTTTGATACTTTTATAAGAAAAGAACTTTTTAAAGAAAATTTACGTAAAATTTACATATTCAAATTTAACTTCTTTAAGAAAATATTTTTTTTAATTTCCTTTTTAAGAATATGTAACTTTTTGAAAAAAAATTGCTTTTTCAAGAAATTTACTTTTTTACGAAAGGTATCTTTGAAGAAAATGTTCTTTTTTAAGAAAAGGTACTTTCTTAAGAAAATCTCTTTTTTATAAGAAAAGATTATTTTTAAGAAACGATACATTTAAAAGAAAATGCACTTTTTTTAAGAAAATATTCTTCTTTTAGAAAAGAAACTTTTTTAAGATAAGCTACTTTTTAAGAAAATTTATTTTATAAAAAAAATTTATTTAAAAAAATACTTCTTTAGGAAAACCTACTTTTTTAAGATAATGTACTTTTTCATGAAATTTAATTTTTTATGAAAATTTACCATTTCAAGAAAATTTTTTTTTTTAAGGAGAGTACTTTCCTAAGAAACTCAAATATCTTAAGAGCAAATATCTTAAGAAAATATACTTTTTAAGAAAAGGTAATTTTTTAAGAAAATTAAATTGTAGGAAATGTACCTTTTTAGGAAAGGTATCTTTCTAAGAAAATTTATTTTTAAAAGTTTAATATGGTATCTCTGTCCGATTAATCGGTTAATAGATTTATCGATTGTCGATATTGCAAGCACTATAACCAATATAACACAAACTATGTATGATGAGTATGAATATTATTTTAATATTAGTATAATAACTTATACGTGTTCCTTTTTTTGTTTATAAAGGTGGATTCAAATGTCGCGAACCGCAGTCTGCAGACCGTTTTTTTTTTTTTATATGAAGTTTACTCGATAGAAAAGGAGAGGAAAATAACGAGCAATATTAACTCGTTATGACTGTAGACTAATTTGATTTTGAAACGCAGTCTGCAGTCTGCAGACCAAATATTGCCAGCTCTTGTAATTTAATTTTTTTCCAAAGATTTTTAAGAAATGTTTATTTTTTATGTGGTGCTTTTGCATATCTGTGATGCCATCATATATGCAAAATGGCGGAACAAGGTAAGTTGTTTAAATTCAATATATATTGGTTTGACTGGTTGCCTGATTTTTACCTGCATTTACAGATTTGAATAAATTAAGAAACTTATATCAGAGGTACGCAACTCTGCGGATCCATGCGGTGAAAGTTTTTAAATGTTTCAACATCTGTTAAATGCATTCTTGGTATAAATGTAGCATAACATCCTTTCATTCGACGTTCGCGCAATATTTCACGTACAGCAAACTTTTCTTTTTCAATCAAAAACAATTTTGCCAATAGATAAAACTTTTCCACTTCTAATTGAAGCAAAAATAATATTTGTTCGTGGCTCATATTTTCACAACGAATTTTATTTCTTTTTAATTTGCGTTTAAAATTGATAACAACACTTTTCAATTTCGCAAACTACACATATAACAGCTGAAAAGCCTTTAAAAAAATGTCTGCGGGTTGCTCGTTATAATTCAACAAACGAGTCTTCCGTCTGCAGACTGCGGTTCGCGACGATGAATCCACCTTAAAGAATGGCCTAAAATCTATGAAAAAGGAAAATTTTAAAAAAAATTTAATTTATCGGTGATTTCACCAGCGCAAAATCCACAAGAAAAAGTGACACGTTATGGATGTATTCCTTTCGAGGGTTTCCTGCGCAATTTTGACCATAAATGAACCTCATTTTATGCGAACTGTAAACATTTATTATTTGTCAAATATTGCTCAGCCACCAAAAAACCATTTTTTTCAACCACAAAAACACATTACCGAACAAATGGCACGAAATTTATTTTTCTCATTAATTTTGAAAAGTTTTATATTATGTGTGTGAATGTGGTAATATTCGTTTATGTATGTATTGACAATACCAAACATTAACTCATAATTTTCCTTCAATTCTCTAATGATAGTAACTAAAATATTTTAATGTTTAATCATTTAAATACGTAGTGATGCAAATAGGCTTTATAATTATTCATGTAAAGAAAAATCAAAATTAATTCAAATTTGTAATTTATTATGAAAAGGTAATTTTTAAAGAAATCCCACTTTTACAAAAATTTACTTTTGTAAAGAAATTCCCTTTTTTAAGAAAGTGTTAAACTATTTATATGATTGATCTGCAAAATAAAGCTTAGTTATGAAAAGATTTAAACAATTTTTAAAGTAAATACAAATTTTTCTGAAAACAACCTTAAAAAACTAATTTTAATCTGTCACAGCTAACGAGTTATCGTCCATAGTTAATAGTAAATGCGAAACGAGGTCTGACGATTGTCCGTCTTCTTTAAAAAATAAACTAAAATATAGAATTGCGATTGATTTTATTCGATATCGAATGAGATGATTTGCCAGATGTATGAGAAATAATTTATGAAATGTGTTGATATAAAAGGTCCTACAAATGCAAATATTATAGCACTTTTAGGTTAGAATAACCAAAATCGTTATGGAACATTTTCAAGCATAGTGAACTTTCCACTTGTTATATCACATCCCAGATACAAAATAGCTGTTAACTAGTGTAATTAATTAAAAATAAATAAATGCAAATTTTAGGAATATTGAAAAATTTTTTCAACTTTTTAAACTTTTGTCAATAAAATTCGATTACTAAGTTGCAAAATTTTCATAGTAAATTGATAACTTAACTACCGGTGTTTGCCCTTAAAATGTAAAAGGATTTAGCCACCGATAAAAAAAAAGAATTATTATTGAGTTGTTGATAAAATAAACCGTAAACATTTTTTTTGGCAAGCATAAGGGCTATTTATACCGATTTCACTAAAGCGTTTGACAGGGTAAACGATGATCTTCCACTGTTTAAAGTAGCTCGTATGGGTTTCAGTATTACGTTTATAAAACAGATTAATTCCTATTTAACTGGCCGAAAACAATATGTTAAATTTCGTAATGTTGAATCAAAAAAGGAAGTCATTTGTGCCAATCTTATTTACATTATTTACTAACTAGTTGATTGTGTGGCGCCTAGGCGCCCGTTAATTTTTTTTCATTTCAGAATCTTCCTATATTTTATATATTTTTAAAAAGTTAATTTCAATGTTTTTAAAACTTCTTAAAAAAAAATCGAAAAACAGATTTAAAAAATACAAAACAAAAACTTCGATTTTCAAATGAAGTTTTGTAAAAGGTCCTTTTATGTATATTTTCGCAAAAGTTTGCCAGTAGCCAACCTTTGCTTGCTACTTTCTGCTTCTATACATAAGGAGTTTTTCATATTATATGATTTTAAAAAAAAAATATTTTATTATGACAGAAACTGGGTAATTTTAGTCTTATTAATTCCCTGTTTCCATAACACAATTCGCCACAGACAAACGAAAATTTGTATGAAGAACAAAAACAAAATAGACACAAATTTTCGTTCGTCTGTGATGAATTGTGTTATGGAAACAGGGTATAAGACAAACTATAAATATGTATCTTTTTAATAATTTAATTTATGTTTTATGACTTTTTAAAATGCATGAAAATAAATAAACTTATTCAACTAAAAAAAAGTTTTAAACCTTTCGGACAAAAAAAAAAAAATACTACGGGTATAACGAACTTAGTCTATAACGAACTAATTTGGCCGGTCCCGCCGAGTTCGTTGTAACCGAACCCCATTTTATTGTAGAAAAAATAGAATAGAATAGAAAAAAAAAACGTTTTAGAGCAATGTTGATAAAAGTTTCTTAAGGGGGGGATTTTTAAAAGTTAAAAAAGTCGTACTTTCATAATTTTTTTTTGAAGATATGAATAATGTTGAATTATTTATTTCATATACATGTTATAGCATAACATTTTAAGAATCTTAAAAAAAGTTTTCAATTAAAAATTTTAATAAATAAATCCGTGACAGCGAATCTCGGGAGGCGTTGTTGTTTTGCGGTGAACATCATAACTCGTTACCGGATCATGTGAAATAAAAAAGTCGAAATGCGTTTAAAAGGTGCCATGTTTCTTGAGGTAGTGACGATGAGTTTTTTTATTTTTTTTTTTTTTTTGTTTTTTTGTATCATTTTGAAGTGAAAAACACGATTTTTGCTATTAAATTTCGGGAATTTGCTGTTAAAAATGGGAAAGAAAATGGAATTAAAAAAACCCCTTCGTGGTTACCTGATGATTTATGTGTAGATATAGTGTATAAAATTTCAAAAGAATCGGTCAAGTAGATTTTGAGTTATGATGTTCATGGGTTCGAACATTTATTTGCGAGAAAATCCGTTTAAAGTTTTTTAAAAACTGATTTATATACTATATACCGTATGAGGCCGGTCGCTGGAAACGTTATATCTATTTAAGTTTTTGTCTGATTTACTTAAAATTTTGACACAACACTCTCGACATCTTGTGCATTCAGAAAGAGAAATGCAAAAAATGGTTTTAAAATCTACCACCCCTGAAGGAAGTGCAAACACCAATACACCTACACATAAGAGAAAAAAATATTTCATATTTCATCATATATGTAAACTGAAAAAAGAGCACCACATTTTTTGCAAAGTTATCAATAAATCCAAAAAAAAAAAAAAATATATAAGGGTGTATTAGTTTTGCTTAAAAAAAAACTGATTATTCCAAATCGCCTTTAATTCTTCCATTATAATTGCAATAAATTATTTTAATTAAAATCTTTAATATACCTATTTACGTAATTTATGTTTGTCTAAATTTTTTAAAGAAAATTATGCAAAAATTAATATTATGAGTGAAAAAAAATTATATTCTCACCTCTCTTCTGAAATTACAATGTAACTTAATTATGCAAGGTTAGAATAATTTAAATTTGAAACTTAATATTGCACTATTTTTCCAAGTGCTTTTCAATACATAGCTTTAAACGAAATCATACGTTGGACAAAAACAAAATCCACATTGAAGATCTCTTTTTTCTCAAATATTTATCAAAAAAAGCATACTCTTTGGTAAGTGCTGGTCATCAGAGAAACTGAGCGAAAGCACTCCTAACAATACAAAACAATTTTGACATGAAAAACAAAAGAGACAAACGGAAAAGTTTAGTTTGATAAAAGAAGTATGTATGCATATCGGACGATGTTAAATGAGAAAAATAAATATGTTTAAAATTTCGTTCTTTACTTTTTTTTTTGCAGAATTTTTTCATTGACCAACAAAGGGAATTTTAAAAAGAATTTGAATAGCTATTAGTTTTTTTTGATGCATTTTTTGCATTCAACTTATTCCATATGTAACACGAAATCCGCATATGTTTTGTCATTAGCAGTGCTGCCAATTTTGACAACTTGTTGCAATTTAGACGATTTTTCAATTTGTTAAAATGATTTGGTAAAATGATGACTGAAGATTTTAAATTTTCAGTAGAATAAAAATTAGGTTTTCAAGGGTTAACACTTAATGGGTTGTTTATCTAAAATTGATAGTATTTGTTCAGTGTAAATGTAAATTACAAAATATGTATAGATTTAATTCTGGGTCAAGTCGTTTCAAAACAGAAATACCTTGAATAGCATCTCCATTTAAGTTTTAATTACGGCGATACTTTAAACCTGTATTATATGTTTCAGATATAGATACATATCAATAAAATTATTTAGTTGATTGCTGTGTTAATTTTTTTTCGTTGAAATATCATCCTAATACATTTTTATATGCATATAGAAATAACCAATGCTGTAATAATATTCGTAATATGAAAGATATAAATAAATTTTATTGTTTCCTTTTGTAATATTTTTTCGAGTTTTATAAGCGCTAAAATTTTCTTGACAATTTGTTGTGTTAAAAATGACGATTTTGGCGATTTAGTTTCCAAAGTTGTCGATTTTCAGAAGATTTTATTAGCAGCACTGGTCGGTAACAATTAGAGAAAATTGTGTGTGGGTTTGTATAAAATGAGAAAGATTAAATTTTGTTTGTGCAGTTCGCATAGCTTTGTAGGGAGTGTTATGTGTGTGTATTATTTCAGCGTTACAGAATCAGTCAGTCAGTCAGTGAGTCAGGGATCAGCGTAAATATATTTAAGATGATCTTCCTATTGAATTCTCTAAATATGTGGTGTATGCGACTGATGTTAAAATATTCTATTCATTTAACAATATCGACGAAGAATCTCGTTTGCAGTTAGATATAAAAAATTTCAACACATGGTGTAAAATAAACTTAATGGACCGTAAAGTTTATAAAATATATAAATATATGGTATTTACATTATATTTTCCCGTTAGCGGCTTGTATATGATGACCAACGATCATTTAGTGATCTTGGTGTTTTATTGGATAAGCGTCTGGATTTCCGAAAACATATCTCTATAACAATTAATAAGGCATCTGTATACTTGGATTTATCAAGCGTTGCGCAAAAGAGTTTTCTGACCCATACACAACAAAACAGTTTTTCACTACAGTAAGACCTATTCTAGAATATGGATATGTAGTTTGGGATCCTATTTACACTATAAATTCTAACTCCATTGAATCCGTTCAAAAACAATTCTTAATAATTTGTCTTGGCTGGGATCCAAATATGCAATTACACCTTTATAGAAGCCGTCTTGCTCTTATTAAGCTTTCTATGCTTTAAAGTCGAAGAAAAATTTTAAATGTAACCTTTCTGTTCAATCTGATTCATGCTAGTTTATACTCCCAAATTCTCCTCAGCAGAATCAATATAAATAGTTCACTGCGCACTTCACGGTATTTTTAGTTCCTAATTAAAATGTTGTCTCACAAATTATACTTTTAGTCTAGCTTGTGTCGAAATTAGCCAACTTTATAATATCATTAACTTTCAAAAAAGTTTACATTTACATAAAAGGGTGACAGAAAAAAATACCTGGGATGCGATGCTTTTTTCTGATTGGTCTTGTCGAGTACAACAAGACCTTGTCTTTGAAAATTGCGAAACACCTCCAAAATTTTGAGTTGCGGATATAAACCCGTTTTTCGACCCTTTTGCACATATAAGCCAGTAACTTTGTTGAATATCAACCGATTTTGAATTTCTCAGCGGATCTGGAAACCAAGGTTCAGAAAATACACACATGAAACACACAATGTTCTGTTAAAAAGCAGCCAACACATATCTTTATTTTCATATCAATTATGTGCGTTTCTAAATTTTCTACGGTGCCCAACACAATCACGATGGTGTTCGTTTTAATATTTCGTTATTTACACGAACATTTTTGTATCACATACTTTTTGTTTCAATCACACATAAAGCACACATTTTTGAGTGTTGCTTTATTTGAAGTTCATGTTCTGCTACGTGTAGTGAAAAAAAACACAGAACATGTACAATAAACAGGTTCGAGTTCAGTTATATTTTAAGTCGTGTTGTGGCTCGTGTATAAGAAAACACAGAACATGTACAATAAACAGGTTCGAGTTCAGTTATATTTTAAGTTGTGTTCTGGCTCGTGTACTAAGAAAAAATAGAAGATGTACAATAAACAGGTTCGAGTTCAGTTATATTTTAAGTCATGTTCTGGCTCGTGTGCTAAGAAAAAATAAAACATGTACAATAAACAGGTTCGAGTTCAGTTATATTTTTAATTCGTGTTCTGGCTCGTGTACTGTGAAAAATTGAAACATCAATTCGCGATCTGATACACCCCGATGAAAACGACGACAATTGTTTCAACCAAATTTATTAAAATTTTATTGACCCTTTTTTATGACTTACGTTGCAAATTGTTTACAATTGTCAAATATTTTAAAATTTTATTGGCCATTTTTTTTTTGTGAATTACGTTGAAATTATTTACAATTGTTTTTATTGACTGGTTTTTATTTTAATAAAATATGGTAATAAAATACTTAAGACACAAAAACTATTTAGCATCATAAAAGTTACACTTGTTGGTTGTTAGTTTTTTTTACATTACCCACCCCTATTTTCGCAACCAATTAGTGTCATAGACGAAAAACCCAATTTTGCGGCATAAAAGACACACTTGTTGGTTGTTAGGATCTTTTGCAAACATTTTTTTTTTGTAATAAATAACTTTAGACACAAACAAATTTTGCATCATAAAAAACACAATCACCCACCCTTAATTTGCGAACCAATTAGTGTCAATGCACAATCCTTTTCTCAATGATTTTTTGAAATATTTTGCGTAAAAACACAATGAGTGTCAATAAAAAAACCCAAAAAATATTTTCATATTTTACTGTCCTGTCCCTTTTTTTTATAAAAACGACGACAATTGTTTTAACCAAATTTATTTAAAAAATCTGAAATAATTCATTAGCAGTTATGAAAATATACTTAAAAAGATAATAATAAAACTATAATAACAACAAGAAAATAATAAAAATAAAAAAATAATAAAAATGAAAAAAATAATAAAAAATAAAAAAATAATAAAAATAAAAAAATAGTAAAAATAAATAGATAATAACAAAAAAACGAAAATAATACATAAACGAAATAAAAAAATTTCACTTTGAGGTTAAAATTAAAATGTTGTTATTCATTGTTTTCTATTTTAAGGGCTGAGCAGTCGAGCAAGTCAAAGTTTAATTTTGTTATTAAAATGTTTGAAATTGACTTTTTTGAGAGCTTAGATCTTAACTTAGTTAAGACAGTAGCAAGTGCACTAAATGCACGTTCCACAGAAACTTGTGTTGCAGGTACAGCAAGTACCACTTCGGCAAGTTGACTTAATTTCAAATTGTGTTGAGAAAATGTTTTCCAATACTCCAATACGTCAATTTCTAATGGTTCCATTTGTTTGTCACACATAGCTAGAAGTTCTGTTTTTATGTGATGATTTTGATTTGTTGCTGTTAAATTTGATGTATTTACAAGTTGCTTGATATGTTGTGCTAATTTAAAATATGTGGCATTTGACGTACTTGGAGTAATATCTAATGAACATTCGGAAAATGAAATATTTTCATTTTCGCCTTGCGAAGATGTCGAATGCGATATATGATTAATAATTTCATATGTTTTTATTAAGTGATCCTTAAAAGAAATAGATATTTAAAATATTTTGGAATATAACAATTAAAGTTTAAATCTACCATTGCAGCTTGTTTTTGGTCGTTGGTAAGTAGTGGAGTTCCTTGAAAATTAAAGCGAGGATCTAAGTACAATGCTGCAACGAACGCGTCGTGTTCAAGAAGCTTACGTTTTCTTATTCCCATTGCTTTATGCAAAGCCTTGGCATTGAGTTTGTTTCGATCATATCTTCTAAATCTAACTCACATTTCAACCAGTCGCGAAAAAATCTCCAATAACATATTGCTCTTTTTGCATATGTATTGTGCATTCAGCCAATGGCTTAAATGCAATAGCAAAACTTTCCACAAATATCCAATTGACGGATATATGTGCAGAGTCATCGAGTTCATTAATATATTCTTTGAGACCTAATATGGAAATAATCATATCGTAGGTGGAATTCCACCTGGTCGCATTATCTAGACATGGTAGGCTTATATCATGATTTCCCGTCCTTAAGATAGTTCGAATCTTTTTGGCAATATCTCGCACATCCCTGAGTTGCATTTCCAACGTTCCGATGACGTCATAAGCCGCAAGTTGTATCGTGTGCGCTGCACAACGAACAACTGAGAAAACTGAGGAAAGTTGTGTCTCAATTGTTTTATATGTATTTGTATTAGTAAGTTCACCATCTTCTGCCGTCGTTAAATTGTCATCCTGTAATTCTTGGAGAAGCTTTGAGACTTTGACTACGTTGGCGCCGTTGTCGGTAGTGTTCGAATAAATTTGTTTTATGTCGATATTGAATTCTTCAAGACATTTCATTATTTCATCTTTCAAATATTCAGCTGTATGTTTTTTATTTAGCTGTATCATACCTATGTGCAAAATTTATTGATGGTTAAAACAAATATAATAAAATGAAATCAATGAATTAAATTACGAAATCAGGAAAAGATGTCAAATAAAATGCAAACTCCTCGTGTGCGGTTTTTGGAAGAAAATATACATGATACCATAAATTCCGAACAGCAGCTAGCCTATCAAACCCCAAAAGGGGCTTTGTTTGTTTCGATAACTACTTCGAAAAACCACACACAATGACTTTAAAAATGTTGCACTGTGTTATTACAAATGCAATGACAAACTTATATATTCCCTTTGCAAACTGTTGTGGAGGGTATAAAAATATGCGAAATGAGTACTTACCTATGGTGTTTATACAAATTTTAAAATCACGTATATATTGTATGTTCACGCCCAAAATATGTTTATCTTGCCGACTGGCAACGTCAATTTTTAAAGAAATCATTTTGTTTTCTGCGATCTTCGCTATTGTTTTTTTTATTTGTAAACAGGTGTCACCAAGAATATTTGAAATATTTTTGGAGTTTAAGGTCGTTTCAAATTTTTCTTCATATGGCTCAATAATTTTTTTAAAAAAATCTTTGTCATCAAAAATTCGAAATGGCAAATTTTTTTGGGACACTAGCCCAATGCAGCATTTTAGGAACTCTTCTCTCTTTAGTGTAGTGTTTAATTTAATAAGAGTTTTTTTTTTTGAGTTTTGAGTTTTCGGGAGTGTCTCCTCTCCATCAATAATAATGTTATGTACCAGTTTATAATGTCTTTTAAGATTCATATTACACACTGCACTTAACTCTTTCTTGCAGGTTTCAACTAGACATGTAAATTTTTTCGTTTCGCTATTAAAAGTTGCGTATTTTTTATAGCAAAACTTATTTCTTTTATTGCTTTCCATTTTTTTAATTTTCACAAAATATTTGCAATTTACACAATAACACGGAACACTTATAGATCACGAACGAATGAAAACTGAACCACATTTAATGATAAATGACGCACGCACTCGCTATTTATTGCAAAATCAATTGCGTGAAATTGTAACACTTGCATGCAATTGTAACGTAAGTCATAAAAAAGGGACAATAAAATTTGAAAATATTTTTTTGGGTTTTTTTATTGACACTCATTGTGTTTTTACGCAAAATATTTCAAAAAATCATTGAGAAAAGGATTGTGCATTGACACTAATTGGTTCGCAAATTAAGGATGGGTGATTGTGTTTTTTATGATGCAAAATTTGTTTGTGTCTAAAGTTATTTATTACCAAAAAAAATGTTTGCAAAAGATCCTAACAACCAACAAGTGTGTCTTTTATGCCGCAAAATTGGGTTTTTCGTCTATGACACTAATTGGTTGCGAAAATAGGGGTGGGTAATGTAAAAAAAACTAACAACCAACAAGTGTAACTTTTATGATGCTAAATAGTTTTTGTGTCTTAAGTATTTTATTACCATATTTTATTAAAATAAAAACCAGTCAATAAAAACAATTGTAAATAATTTCAACGTAATTCACAAAAAAAAATGGCCAATAAAATTTTAAAATATTTGACAATTGTAAACAATTTGCAACGTAAGTCATAAAAAAGGGTCAATAAAATTTTAATAAATTTGGTTGAAACAATTGTCGTCGTTTTCATCGGGGTGTATCAGATCGCGAATTGATGTTTCAATTTTTCACAGTAGACGAGCCAGAACACGAATTAAAAATATAACTGAACTCGAACCTGTTTATTGTACATGTTTTATTTTTTCTTAGTACACGAGCCAGAACATGACTTAAAATATAACTGAACTCGAACCTGTTTATTGTACATCTTCTATTTTTTCTTAGTACACGAGCCAGAACACAACTTAAAATATAACTGAACTCGAACCTGTTTATTGTACATGTGGTGTTTTTTCTTACTACACGAGCCACAACACGACTTAAAATATAACTGAACTCGAACCTGTTTATTGTACATGTTCTGTGTTTTTTTTCACTACACGTAGCAGAACATGAACTTCAAATAAAGCAACACTCAAAAATGTGTGCTTTATGTGTGATTGAAACAAAAAGTATGTGATACAAAAATGTTCGTGTAAATAACGAAATATTAAAACGAACACAGTCGTGTTTGTGTTGGGCACCGAAGAAAATTTAAAAACAAACATAATTGATATGAAAATAAAAATATGTGTGTGTTGGCCTAAGTTATGTTTGTTTACATATATGTACGAGTTTTTTATTCAGTGTGTGTTTTTTTCTGAACTCTGCTGGAAACAAAAAATGAGGCCTTTCGAAGATATGAACATGATATTTAAGTAATAAGCTGTTGTGTTTGTATGTGATTTTTTCAGTTCATTGAGGGATGTATTTATTATAATTGGGTTCATGTTCCAGTGCGGGAAATTGTTAAAAGCTTGTAGTTTAAAATTGTCTGGTATCTTTTCATTCTCCCATGCATGTACTATACGGGTAAGCTTTAATGGTATTTTCGAAAAATATTTTTGATTTATAGATTTATTTAAAATTTAGATAGTGGAAAATCAACTTTAGATGATAAGAGTTTTCCTAAAGGCGCCTAATGACAATCGTATGGCAGAGTTATGATGGTTTTATTTTATTTTATTTTAGGAAAAAGCCTTAAAGGTATATACCATAATTGATTTTGGAGATTATTGTATTACACCCAAATTTTCTAGAAGAAAGATATTTTAAAATATTAAGTCTTTGAGAGAGGGCAGAGTTAAGATTAGGAATGAGGGAATTCCACCTCTAATGCTTGTTAAATATAATTCCAAATATTTTAAGTTCATTGACAGCCTCAATTAAAGTATTAATATTGCGTGAATGGCAATTATGTTTTCTGCTTATATCTAGATGCTTGCATTTCGAGTGTCAGATGTCAGATAATCGAGTGGCAGATGTGATGTCGTTAAAATCTATGTCTTGATTTTTGATTTTACTTAGTTTTTTTTATCATGAAGTAGTCTTCTGTGTGGGCCACAAAATCAAGTCTTTTGTGTATTGATATAATACTAGCAGATTTCAGCGCTACTATTTCTAGCCAGCTTTATTTTTAACTTAGCCAATTCACAAACCAACAATTTTATGGTTTATTATTTTATTTTATTTATTTTATATTAATTACAATACAAAGTAAATTTGTATTCTAATATGGGTCCAGGGATAAGCCGGATGACAAAAACCATTTGGCTGCTTTTTGCAGCTACAGGCCAAAGCCTCTGGTGGGAATCGAACCCACGACCCCCACATGATAGGCGAGCATGCTACCTATTCACCTACCAGGGCGCTTATGGTTTATTATTATTGTGAATGAAGATAACAAACTCGTTAACAAACACATTAACAAATTTAATAAAACACACATAGCAATATATAATTTTATGTATGTGTTAGTAGCAACTTAAAATGCAATTTACTCAAAATAAAGGAAAAAATTTAAAAATCTGAAAAACGGCTAAAAAGAAATACGTTTCAAATAATGTACGTTTGGTCAAAATAGGGATAAAACGGAAGAACAAAACATCGGCCAAAAAAAATCGCCTAGCCTATTAATATTATAGATTATGAAGTTCGTTAAATGCTATCAGAAGCAGAATAGCCGAGAGTGGTGAACCCTAGGGTATGCCATTTGATAGAGGTTGAGTTTTTGAGCAGTAAGAGTTGACTCTGACTATAATTTTACTTTTTGTTAAATAATTTTTTATATAGTTAAACTTTTTGGGGCCTACATGCCACTCCTCCTCCTTAACATTACATATACAGGGATTAAGACTTAAAAACATCAGCCTTGCCTAAAAGTTTAACGCATTTTAACAACGTTTTTTTTACCTGTACTGCAATTGTGAGTAAATTCCCATTGTACCACTGTGCATTACTTGGCACCTAATCAGCATACTGAAATTTGGAACTTATTCGCAACAAAAATACGAGATACAACTTTTTTTTTAATTTTGTATCCTTATGAAATAACGGAGTGATTCTTGTCATGGTATTTTAGTCTTAATATTCCAAGTGAGAGAAAGAAATTTCGAGATGGGCAATTTTTCACGATTTGGTGTTTAATGTACCATAAATCATTTTTAGAACACTGGCAGGTAAAATTCTAAAAAGCGATGTATTCGAGAATGTGTTAGCATATGTTTTAAAGACCGAAATTCGAAGACATCGGAAAAACTTTTTTTCCAGAACTGTAAGAAGAATTTGTTAAAATCCTTGAAAAACTGAGAAATATTTAAAAGTTTTGTTTTTAATAGTTCCAAAATAAAGCGACTTAAGATTTAAACAATCATTTTAAAAAAACTGATTTTGTTAAAGCATTCAACTGTTAGGTAGCACATATCTTCCAATCCCGCTTCAGTTGATTTATGCATCGCAGAACGTAACTTTACAATTTTCTGCTGACATTGTAATATGTTGTGTTTTCAATTATAAACCAAAAAAAAAAAAAACGGACAGCTTAGTTGGCTGCATTGATGACAGTTAAACAAAACCTATTAACATTTAATAAACATGTTACAAACTTTAACTCCACTTCTCTAGTATTCTCTGTTGAGTGGAGGACTTTTGAAAATTTACATGTCATCATTTAATAAAGTCATTGAGAACAGCCTGCTTGCCAGTCAAACATGTCGTAACATGTTGTTTTTATGTTGATGTGTTAAGCGACTCTCGTGTTTTCTATGCCGCACTGATCTTTGCAGTGTAGTGGTTGGTATCTATTACCAGGAAAGACTGACAAAACTGTCAACAGGAATACTAGTCCTGGTAGAGTAAAATAACTGCTGACATCATAGCAACTAGACCAACATTGAACATGCGAAGGAGTAAATACATATGTATGTACATACTTAGTACATAAGACTAATACTTATTTCAAATTTTATTCTAGTAAATAATAAAGCGAATATTCCAACTTACTATGACCAACTATTCAAAGTTCCAAATTTTAAGAATTTTAAAACAACTTCATAAAATTAAATACAATTTCGTGAAAAATTCTTCAATTTCATTGGGTTATTTGGTCACTATAATAATACGTATACGGAATATTTATATTACATTTGGCAAATAATTGCTTCGTTTTTACACCCCATAACAATATTATATGAGGGTATAATGAGTTTGTGCATGTATACCAAAATTTTTAATCTAGACCCACGTCTTATCTACCAATCGTCTCATAATCTCAACCTGAGTCGCTTTAGCAATATCCGCCCGTCTGTCCATCCATGCATCCCCTCGTCTGTCTATCTGTCTGTCCGTCTGTGTGTCCATGTAGATATTGTAATCAAACTAAAGGTCGCAAATATGAACATATTTTGATGAAATTTGATGCATAAGCTTTTATCAACCACAGAATAAAAATCTGTGCATGTTCAGACCTAGCGCCCACATAAATAACCCCTCTCAGACCGACTAAACTGATCGTAAGATCCAGATTATCACATGTATATCGATAAAATGTTTTGAGTTTGTTTCTATCGTGGGGATGTAAACACAGCATCCTATACTGGATTTACTCCATGATGGTTTGTCCAATCGTGACCTATGGAGCCATTTCGTGGACCAAAAGGACAGAGTTAAAATCAACTCAAATGGAGCTAAGTAGGATACAAAGACTAGCGTGATAACGGGTGCAATGAGGACGTACCCAACGGCATCACTTGAAGTGCTCTTGGACCAAAGCCCACTACATATAGTGGTGCAAAATAAAGCCCTAGCAACGGCAATCAGGATAAAGGGGGATAAACCTATAACCAGGCTTTATGAAGGGCAACGGAACCGAATAAGTCAAGTTTAAGATTACTCCCTCCTAGATTTTCCAATGGACAGGACTGAGAAGAAATACGATTTCAAGAAAAACTTTGTCACAAAACTTAGTAATAAGAAGGAATGGAGTACTTTGAGTACAGAATATTCTCTAAAAGAGAATACGAACAAATGGTACACGGACGGATCAAAGACTGGAAATGGAACAGACGGACGGATCAAAGACTGAAAGTGGGACACACGAGTGTTTTCCAGGGATTTATGGGTAAAACGTTGATATTTTTGCATAAATTCAATTTATTTTGGAGAATATTAAACAACAAAACTACCAGATGAGCAACATTAGTTAATTGCACAAAAAGTCAAGCAATTTATTGCTTTCATAAATCTAAATTTGCCAAAATGCAATCGAATACTTGAACGATTTAAAAAAAAAGCACTCGCGTTGGTTTACATCTAATATAACTATTGAAATAAATGATTGCAGCTTCTCCGGCAATAAACTAGGTCGGAGGTATTTAGACTATACTGATGCAGGGCCTAGTTTGAAGAGAAAGTTAGAAAGTTGAGCTTGCCGCAGAACAACAACTTTCAACACCTCTTTTATTGCGCGCTGCTTCCGTTAAAAATCAAACGAAAAACAAACTGCATTTGTGTCGAGAAAAGCTATTAGTTACGAGAATATAACAGGAATTATAAGGAAACTGGAAAGGAGTGATCCGTTGCCAATAAGTGCTGATCAGGCATTAGCTTTTTTAATTGAAAATGGCTTTACAAATCAGCAATACATTAACATCAAAGCATTAAATAAGCACCATGGATTTATCCCCCTTAATCCGAGATTGTAAAATCAAAATTGAAACGCAGACCTAAGGAAATCAGCTATTATGATACTAAAACAGAAGTAACAATGCAAAATTTACTGGACCATACGGCTGATCGCATACTTGAAATGCAGAAGGACGTCCTTGATGTTGCTGCACCAACACATTGGAAATTAATTGTAAGTTATGGGTTCGATGGTACGACAGGAAAGAGTTCATATAAACAACCTTTTCAATTGGATGAACATATTGGACTAGACCATTCGCTCTTTGTGAAATTAATAGATGAGCTAAATAGAATTATTTGGCTAAATAACTCTGCACAGTCTGTCAGATTCTGTTGGCCTCTAAAAATGGAATTTATAAAAGAAACTACTGAACTTATTTTAAGTGAAAATAGTAAGTTAGATATTCAAATTAAAAACATCCAAGAACACATCTATGTACACAAGGGCAAAAATATTCATGTGAAATATGAAGCACATATGAGTCTTATAGATGGTAAAGTTCTGAATATTTCAACTGGTACCAACTCATGTCAATCCTGCACTCTATGTAGTGCTAAGTCAAATCAACTGTTAAAAACCCATGACTTCAACTCGAAAATCTTTGGCGTTAAACCAAATAATCTTAAATATGGCGTAAGCCCTTAACATGCATGGATAAGATTTTTTGAATTTGTAGTAAAAATCTCACATAGAATGGAATTAGGGATATGGCGTGTTAAAAATGGTGACAAAGTCAAAGTCCCTTTGCGAAAAAAGTACCTTCAAGAAAGGCTGTGGACGGAAATGGGTCTCAATGTAGACAAACCCAAAAAAAATGGCAGTGGAAACAGCAACGATGGAAATACTGCAAGAAAAGCATTTATAAGTGTTGAGCTCTTATCTTCCATTTTAAGTTTCGATTTAAATGTTCTCAAACACTTATATATTATATTGATTGCCATCTCTTGATACAGAAAAATACAGAAACTTTTGTGGCCAAACATTCAATATGTATTTTGAAAAGTATTCTTGGTATCCAATGTCTCCAACTGTGCACAAAATTTTGGTACACGGGCACCAGAGCCTGCTCAGAGAAGTCATTGCCCTTTTCGAAACACCTGGTATTGATTTTTCAGATACATTAGATGGTGATGAAAACGAAAATGAAGCAGAAGACGATGAGGCTGACGAAATTGACAGTTTTGGACTGGAGAATATAGAGTTGGAGGAAAAAATGAAGACGATTAAGTTAGAAAAACTATATTCATATATGATTTGCAAAATGACAAAGGCATATTAAAATTAGTCTCATATGATTTTTTTCAGGGATCCGGCTGAGCCAACCTTACTTTTTTTGATCTTATTCAATAACTTAAGCTTTAAATAAGTTTCTGGAAAATAAAATGTAAGCATAATTAAAATATCTCCGGTCTTTGAAGGGTTAATGAGCAGTTTTATACCTTAACCAAAAAGGCTGAAGCCTTGCCTATCGTCTGAGTGTACCAAAAAAATATAAACACATTAAACTTAAGTGGTTTTACCCAAAAAGTGAGGTTAAGAAATGGTTTTTTTAACTGGCCCCTAATGGGTTAATAAAATAAAATATTTCTAGATCCAACTTACAGATTCTTGAAACAGCTTTCTAGTGACATATATTTGAACAGGATCGGTTTATAAATAGCCAACCTATGTGCGATTATACGTTCAAGATTTGGAGGCCTTTATTTCGGGAAATATGGAGCAGCACCAAAAATTTTCTTCTTCTTTTTTATTTGCGTTTTATGCCCTTTTAGGAAAAAATAACGAAAATAAAAAAAGCCGAGGTTCACCCATGCCGAATGAATGCCAAACCCTGACCTAAAGTTTTAATGGGTAGGCGGAAGAAGGCGTGGTCCAAATAAAAAATCAAAAAACCAAAATTCCATTTTGGTGTTAGTTAAATTCGTGCAAAATTTTAAGTGTCTAGCTTTAAAACTACAATTAATGCCAAAAATATCGCTTTTTTGCCCATAGTGCACTGTAGGCATAGGGAGCATCTGAGCAAGTTATGAATTGAAGCGAACCCCATGTGCAGATTCTGCGATGAGAAGGCAGAATCACCGGAGCACATACTGGGGGATTGTGGAGCTTTAATGCAGAAGAGGAAAAAGCTTCTGGGTTCTTTCCAAATACCAGGGAGTGAAGTAAAATCACTGGAATCAACCAACATCCTCGAATTTCTGAGGACTTCAGGGTTGGGTGAGATTTTATAGGGACAAACTATTAGCAGAGGGCAGTACAATAGATCATTTGGTCGCAGTACATTCGACAACTCTTTATACAAGACAATACAATACAACACAATTCTATTAAACCCATTAGTCAGTGGTCCAAAAATATACTTCTAGTAACAATCCCCATATAAGTCTGAATTCCGATTTTCACTTAAGTTTATCAAAAAAACAAAAATATTGCATTGATTTTTTTCAAATTTTCTCGGACCATTTTTGACCTTTTTCATATCTGCAATACCACTAAAATTAGACTTATGCTAATTTTCTATATCTAGCAAAGTTGTATACAAGACACTCTTTTGACTAAAATTTTCTTATTTGTTAAGATAGATTTAGTAGAGAAAAAATTAATAGTTCTTTAAAAGTCTAATTCTGTTGCCACAACAGTAAATATATCATCGGAAGAAAAGTAGTTTCAACAAAAGCAAAACTGTATGGTATGAAAACTTATTCAGGTAGGCCTGACTTTAGGCGAATGCATTGAAGAAAATAAAATTCCATCTTACTTCAAAATAATTCGATTAGAAAAAACCATAAAAACACTGAAGACCATTCAAAAAATTTGGACCGAATTCGTAAATCAGTTTTTATTTTATATTCATGCTAAGACCTGGCTTTCATAATCCCAACACCATATAGGGCTGAACATTTCACAAAAATCCATATGTTTGTCCAACCAACAACCAACATTAATGGCTCCGGAAACGTTGTTTAACACAAAATAATAAAAAATTAAATAAATTTTTTCTACTTTGGAAAATAAATAGATTTTAGTATTGGCTATAGAGAATAAGGCTTTAAGAGTGGTTACATTAAGGAAAAAAATCCCATTTCATCCCACTATAGGAGTATCAGCAGTTTTTAAGCCTACAAACGTTATTGTATTAACACTACGTGCAGCGCCGGCCCGAGCATTTCTGGCACAATAAGGCAAGGGTCTAAATCGCGCCCTATAATTAGTAACCAAAAAAAAAATAGTTAAAAACGTTATTTTGTTTAACCTAAATTATGAATTACTAAAAAATATTTTTATATTAAACACTCAGTTTTATATTTATTTTAATATATATATATAACTTAAATACAACATAAAAAATTTTTCTTTTATCTTTTTTATATAAAATTTAATATATAAAATTTCGTTATTACCAAACTAAGGAGTAAGATATTTAACCATTGACTAAACGACGTACTCTGTATAATTTTGGTGGATTTTTTTTATCTACGAGAAAAGAAAAATATTTTTTTTTTAATAAATAATTTTATTTTCACTTACATGAAAACTGTTTTTCCGAGCTTTCATTGCTGCAAAATTGTTGATTAGCTAAACCATCAAGGCGATCTTGATCTTGGTTGTTATATTATTAATTAGCAAATATTTCTTAAATTTCAGTAGGAGAATCACAGCAATCTGTTGTCAGATGATTTTTCAGCTATTTTAGTTCGTCAAACAAATCGAAGTCGGAAATATCCTTCTGATCACCGTCAGTTAGGAGAAGTTTTAGGCCCATACAATATTTCCTTATGTCATCATCTGTTATATTGGTGATATTGCCAAAGTTATACAGTAATTCTAATTTATTGTTATGTTTCTGAATTAGTTGATAATTACTACGTAGTGATTGTATTGCATTGTCCAAGATATTGTTAAAGAAATTTACTTTACTTTGAAAAAATTAAATTTCCTGGAATTTGCTCCCAAATTTTGAGTGCTGGGCTCTGCTAGTATATAGTAATCTTAGCATTATTTGTTTTGATCTCACAGGGGATAGGTTTGTGGGTGTTAGGTCATTTTACCATATGACGAAAACTAGTTGAAAGATTTCTGTAGTTTAACAGGAACTTCGACGACTTTAACATTTTCTTGCTAGTTTAGGAGAAATTATGATCAGTTAGCAGCAGCAGCCTTCTCGAAGCACGATCTCTTCTTTTTATCATATGATTTTGCAATAAAAACCCGGCCCCAAACATTTACTTATCGTGATTTTAATAATATTGATATCTTGGCTTTGGGATATAATCTGTGCTCAACTTCATGGGATCAAATTTTCTATTTACCGACTGTTGGAGAACAACTGTCATTTCTTAACGGTTAAATTTAAACATGTCCTCAACAAAACGCAAGCTATTAAAAATAGAGATAGACCTTGGTTTAAAATGGAAACCAAGATGCTAATAGAACACCATAGTAATCTGTATCAGAAGTGGAAACGTTACAGGATATCAGAATATCACGACGAATATAAGATGGCTAGGAAAGCGGTTGTTTCCCAAATAAGGCATAATAAGTCTTCCTTTTATTTTAACAAATTTAATACAGCTTTGCAAGTAAAGAAATTGGAAACAAGTACGCGAAATTGGAATATTCAATCAACGAATTTGGACAATAATGCGCTAAATAAAGCTTTTGTAAATATTCCATTACCAGCCGTAAATAACGAATTCTATGATGATTTTCCATGTAACAATCACAACATTCCCAAATTAACTTTCAGTGTGTAACACTAACAGAGGTAGTTGAAAGTTTCAATGCTATTAAATCGAATGCAGTGGGCCTTGATAATATACACCCCAGATGTATAAAAATGATTTTGCCATGGATTTTCCGTTTCATAATCTACTTGTTTTACTCCATAATCACTACTAGCATCTTTCAAATGGAGTGAAAACAATCCGAAATTATACCTGTACCAAAAACGGATAACGAATACCGCCCGATTGCAATTCTTCCATATCTCTCAAAAGTTTTCGAGCACCTTTTACACAGACAAATCTTTAGGTATTTAAACGACAACAACTTATTTACAGAGCGTCAATCCGATTTCAGACCATAACATAGCTGTATAACAGCTTTATCTGAAGTAGTTGAGGAGATAAGAAGTAACATGGATGATGGAAAAATATTTTTTGTTGGTTTTATTGGACCACCCAAAGGCATTTGACTCGGTGCACCACTCAATTTTATGCCTCAAACTGAAGAGGTTTTTTAACTTTTCTACATTAGCAGTTAGACTCATGTGTTCATATCTCACAAACAGATCCAAATCTGTTGCTAATGGTAGCTCCATCTCAAACTCACTACAAGCTGTAAGAGGGGTACCACAGGGCTCAATCCTTGGACCACTACTTTATTCGATACATGCCAATGATCTTCCACAACAAATTAAATTCCCTAAGGTTCAGATGTACGCTGATGACATTCAGCTATATATAAGTAGTACCAAGGATTTAATTATTTCCAAAACTCAAGAACTGAATTATGATCTCAAACGTATTCTAAATTGCGCAACGGCAAACGGCCTACGACTTAATCCAAATAAATCTAAGTGTATTATAGTAAGGAATAAAGTGATACATTTGGAGAATGAGATTAATGTCTTCCTTGGGGCTCTAAAATTGACATCGTACACTCTGTACAAAATCGCGGAGTTGTGTTTAATGGAACTCTGACTTGGTCAGATCATATTGATCAATCCTGTGGCAGAATTTATAGTATGATAAGAAGTTTATGGTTAACACAGCACTTTATTCCACTGAAAATAAGATTGCTACTTTCTAAAACACATCTTTTACCAACATTACTATATGCATCTGAGGTTTTCACAGGTTGCAACTCTAGGGATAAAAGAAAACTTACTGTAACTTTCAACAACATTATTCGCTATATCTTTGGATTAAGAAAATTTGATCATGTATCCCAATACTCGTGTCATGTCTTATAAATGTCTTTTGACAACTATATTAAATTCAGGAACATTATATTTCTATACAAAAATTATTATAACAAAGTCTCCAAAATATCTTTTTGAACGATTAAAGTTCGCAAGAGCTTACAGAGGGAATCGAGTAATTCAATTTAAATACCAGTACCATGCCTCTGAGTCTCTGGAACCAGCTTCCTAATGTTATGCAGAATACAAGCAATGCAATGGGGTTTAGAAAATTACTATACCAATACCTTAATTGGTTTTATTTGATTTTTTGAATGTTTCTAAATTGTAATTTATAATATTTTAAATTTAGATTAAGAGCCTACTTATGTCAAATATATAGTGTATAACTTATCTGATTCCATTACAGTAATTTATAAGACACTGTCTCTTGTTGTAATGGAAAATCGCTTTTAATAAATAAATACAAATACAAATACAAAAACACGTTATAGAGTACAATTGAAAGACATTCCGAGGGCCTCTCTGAGGCATTTAATTTTTTTGAGGTTGGAACTTCGGAAATTTTTGACCAGAAGGTTTTCAAAGTGTGTCATTAAATAATATTTTTACAGATATTGTTTACATGATTTCGTGAAAATAAGGTAAACAAAAAAAAAAAAAAAATAATATTTCATAAATTTTCTTATTTTTTTTTTTGTTTACTTTAAAATGATATTTCATTATTTTTTTTTAATCGATTGAATCGATCCCGTCGAAGTTTTAAAAATTAGAAAAATTTTTCAAAATTCTTTTGGTAGCTGTAAAAAAAACAAATAAGAAAACTATAGTCGATCCAGACCGCCTATACGAAACCCTATACCACGCGTTTAGAGAAAGGATATCAGGTCCAACTATTTAGATATAGAAAATAAGCATAAGCCAATTGTGAATAGCATTGTTTTTATTATATTTTTTTTGCCTGCATATATGATACCATATACAAGATACTATATTTTTGTTCTTTTTTACAGATTCAATTGAAAATGGGGGCTATGACTAAGAACTACTCTGCAGGACTTATTTGTGGACTACTAATGAATGGATGTAATAAATACATAAAAACCAAATTTGATCGAGATCTATCTGTCTATTTGGATCTTATGAAAGTTGAGTCGATCTCGCGGGAGTCATTTATTTGTATGGGGACTAGGTCTCAACATACATTTTCACGAATTTCAATAACGTCTGTCTTGTCATGTTTGCGACCGCAAGTTTTAGTAGACAGACGGATAGATGGGCGCACGGACGGCCGGACATAGTGATTGATATAGAGTATTAGAAACATTTATGGGAACAGCCCTTATGGCCAGTGGTAATAATTCATTTATGTTATTCTTCATGAAGTCTTTGATAATTTACATGATATGATACAGATGTGTAAAAAAAAGAATTACTAATCTTAACTAGATTTTAGCAGCCTGGTCTGGGATCTGAACAATTGTGACGTTAAAAGTAATTAAATCGCTAGTCCGTGGTAGCTACAAATCTTTAAGAATCTGCCTGAAAGTTAAGCACTGCGTTGTTCTAATCATTAATATATCAGAATATATATATAAAAAAAAAAATCAACATCTTAAATCTAATTTGACGCAAAAGGCTGGGTTTTTTTTTTAAATTTACGGTGCCAGTTTTTTAAAATCTTGTTTTTATTCGTCAATAACATTTTTCACAAAGTATTTAAAATTTTAAATTCTTACAACCCCTTAAATATGTTTTAGAAATATTTGTAACTGTATCCATTAAGTTTCAAGTACATACTAAAATACTGTTTATTTAGTACATATGAGTAGTACAAATTTGCCTCAAAACATGACCCAAAAATATAAAAGAAGTATACTATGCTTATACTTATTTGAGAAAAACTATTCAAAAACTATCATAAATCATAACAAACATGTTTCTTTAAAACGGATGTTAAGTATGAAGAAAACAAAAAAAAAAAAAACGAATAAAATTTACTTGTATACAAGTTCGTTTAGAAAAAAGTTGTACATAACATGTACAAATATGATGTACAGTGCGTTCTATAGGAATAGAGTTTAGCTCTTGCATTTGCAATACAAATAGACAGAACAGAAAACTTAAGAAAAAAATTTATTTCCATATAAACATTTGGTTTGATATTATTTTAAGATGTATTATAGGCTTTTCACACTTACTGCGTTTCAGCGAAACCCCAGAAATTCGCTCTCTTGAGATGGTTTCGAAATCATAGTGTTCACATTATGTTTTTGTTATTTACTGCGGTTTCATTTGACATTTCTCATTTCTGCAGCAAGTTTGTTTTGATTGTAAAGAACATAAGCGCGTAAATAAACATATAATAAAAAAATCAGAAAATTAATTTAATTTTAATAATATATGAGTTTATATCATTGTATTTTTATATGTTATTTCCTGTTACCGCGGAGCTGCAGAATCTTGTCTTCCCACAGCTCAAGCAGAATTTGATCTGCCGTGTCCGTCCATTGGCTTCGCTTTTTGTACTTCTTTCTTTGGTTTCTATTTAAATAAAATGAAATTTTTATAATGAAAAGTCAATATAAAATTAAGATACTCACAATATATCACTTATTGCCTCCATTTTTCCTTCTGAAATTAGTTAAAATTAAATGTTTTGCATTAATAACAATAAATAAATAAATAATAAATAAGTACTTACCAGCACAAAGCAATCACGAAATACAACACATTTTTTTTTCATTATTTTTTTGACATAAGCAATGCAAATTTTTTCATTTTAATGCTTTTTTTTAACTACTATTGGAGAGCAACCATGTTCTTTCTCTTGTGTTTACTGTGATTTCAATCAAATCACAGTAAAATGAGCAAAATGTCTGCGTTTTTTTTATATCGAATTATGTGTGATTTACAGTGTGATTTAGCATGAATATCATGAAAGAGAGCAAAACGCTGGCGTTTCCTGAGACCGCAGTAAGTGTGAAAAGCCTATTAGAAAGATTTATGAACCGTTTTCAAAAATAAGACTGCCTTGGTTAAATTCTATAATTTGTTTTCAAAATTCGATAGTTAGTTATCAGTAAATTATGAGGATTGCACACAATTGCTAGCGAATTTTATTTTTATTTATAACCCCTTTCACGACCAATGGGACACATATGTCCCATTTTTATTTTTTTCTTATATTTTCCACATTTACCAACCGATTTTTAAAAGCTGACTTGAGTCGACAGTGGATAGTTTTAACTTTCAGACCATATCAAAAAAAAAAAAAAAAAAAAAAAAAAAAAAAAATAGCTCATGTATTCTCAGGACCTAGGATGGTGACCCCAAATTCTGAAAATTGTGTTCTTTTTTTAATGATATTTGAATTTCAGTAATTCGGACGTCAATATTTGGAAACAGTTTATTATTAAGCAAGATTCAGTATGGGTAAAAAAGATGTTTTATAGTTTTATATTTTTATTAAATTAAAAAAATTCATAATATTAAATCAACAATTAATTAAACTATAAATAAAAAGACTTCGAAAAATATTAATTCAAAATATCTCAAAAATATAAAATCAATTATGGTAATCTTTGAAGCAATTACTGGTTTTTGTGAAACAAAAAGGTTCTTTACAAAAGGAACCATTTTCATTGCCATTTTTAGTACAAACTAAAAAAGTAGTAATCGATTTTCTGTGATCTATATTTTAAAATGTACAACAAATACAAAACCAAGGCCACAGTAATTTATGTAAAAAATAAGAACACAAATCACTGACTTGCTT
This sequence comes from Cordilura impudica, assembly GCA_963682025.1. Lineage (NCBI taxonomy): Eukaryota > Metazoa > Arthropoda > Insecta > Diptera > Scathophagidae > Cordilura > Cordilura impudica. The sequence continues at coordinate 62,221,257 of OY821520.1, read as the reverse complement.
TGAGCAGAGTAAATTAGTTGCTAATTTTGACTGTTGACGACCAATGGGATATATATGGCCCATGGATTTTTTCCTTGAAGGAATTAAAAAAAATATTTTTGACGACACTTTTGTTTAGAAAGGTTGGGGCGTTAAGTACGAATCCACAAAAAAAAAATAAAAATTTTCCTTATTCTCTACAGTTAATAGAAGTTTGCTTTTTAGTTCATGGCGACCCAGCAAAAAATGAGTAACTAAAAAAGTAAACTGGATGCTATTTATGGAATGTGGTTGTGGTGAAAAGTTGGATCGTTAGCAAAGTTTTTTAAATTTTATTTTAGTTTTGTATCGACATCTTTGGTAGTTTTTTAAATCCAGAAATCTTCATTGATCAGGTATCAAGCTACTCGACCAGAACGATTAGTATTTCAAATTGAATATATATACTACAGAGATTATGTTGTCAAAATTTAAAAGCATTCTGACAAAACTGTTGACAACTATTCAAAAAGATCAGAATATTTGCAAAAAATTAACAATTTTTTTTGTTGCTTGTTTCTTTAGATTTTTCTAAAGCGGGCTTTCAAGGTCGTCAATTTTTTTTTTTAAAAAAAGGTCCTCAATATTTATTTTCTTTTTTAATTGAGGACCTTGAAAGACCGCTTAAGAAAAATCTAAAGAAACAAACAACAAATAAAATAGAAAATGGTCGATTACGTTAACAATTTTTTTTCTGTTTTTGTACAGTCTGCAATCGACTATATTCATAGATTGCTCATGAAAAGTTGCGAGAAAATTGCAGCAACGGTATAGCTCTACTCGACTGATATTGACCCCTTTCTATGCTTGATGGAAGTGTGATGGAAATTTTCAGAAAATTTTCAACAATGAACTTTATAAAATATTAAAATATTATTTAGAGCTATCTATGTAAAGAGAGTATATCCTTCAATTTTCAAACCATTCTACCAAAAAATGAGGCTTGGAGGAAAAAAATTTTTTTTTTCATAATTTAAAAAAAAAAAAAATATTTTTTTCTCAACATTTTTTTTCTCAAAATTTTTTTTCTCAAAAATTTGTTTTCTCCAAATTTTTTTTGCCCAAAAAATTTTTTTCCTAAAAAAGTTTTTCTCAAAAATTTTTTTGCAAAAATTTTTTTTTAGCGAAATTTTTGTAAAATGATGTCAAATATATTTTTATACATTTATATAAAAAGTGGTCGAATTTTTTCGAGTTGTAGTTTACCTACTCCAGTAGAACAGTCCGATTCAGGTGAAATGTACGGACGATATTCGAGGTACTTGTACTTCCAACAAAAAAATTTACTTTTTACTACAGGAGCTACTTGTTCGGCTGGAGTAGCTCATTTATTCAAGTACTCGAACTTGAACGTAGGCTCCATTTTAAACCACAACCTAAGCAAGTAAGAGTATTAATTCAGCTTTGCCGTATATCTGATACCCTCCACCCGTTTTCTGACCACATTATTATAACCAAGGTTGTTATCATTATCATTGCTAGATTTTTTACAATGATGTTAAAAATAAATAAGATAATAACAAATATTTTAGGTTTTTTCGTGTTTTTTTAATTCAAAGCAATTATTAAATGCAATCAGCAAAAATGTAAACAAATAAAATTTCATATCTGATTGTTTGTTCGATGCATACACATAATTTTTACTTGTCGTTATTCACATGCACAAAAAAAAAAAAACAACAAAAGCATATTGCTTATACACATCGATATGCACGTGCTCTGTTACCCGTAAATATTTTGAAGTATTTTTAGTTTTTTATATGAAATTTTTTCGAAGTATCTTTACATCATAGGTTATTCCTCTGCTATTGGGCCTAGAGCCTCCAAGTGCAATACCAAACTGCTGCAGATTATGACGAACATTTTAAGCCTAAGTAGTACGACCCACTAGATCTACTGTGGACAGGAGAATGTTTTCAACAGACAGACAGACCGACAGACTGCATCAAGAGTATATATAGTTTATGGAGTCTCCGGAATTTTTTTCGAGTTACAAACGGGCTGACAAACTGATATATACCTTCTGCACAGCGGTGTGGAGGGTATAAAAATTTCATTGGAAGTATTTCTTTTTTTAGAAAGTATTTCTTTTTTTTACTGTTGACATAAATCTTGTGAAACGCACTATCAAAAAAATACTTGAAGATCAAAAATTATAGAATGCATGTACGTTCTTGTAAATACTAAAATGAAATGGGTTAAATTTGGCAAAAAATATTTAAGTTTATTGCAATTACTTTAACAACACTTAACAACTAACTTAATGTCACTCTGCCATACAACAAGTACAAGATACATGAAAAATGGAAGTTTACAAATGAATTTGTTTTTAAGGACAACAGCATATAAAGGGCCTAATTAAAAATGACTATTAAACTGCCAGTAATGAGAACGGGGAGACATACATGGCTTAGAATTTAGGCAGTGAACAAAATAAGAAGGCTGTATTTTCGTTGAAAATTATTTTTTTTTTTGGTTGTGTGTTTTATTTTCTTTCAATGTAACTCATGTAACTTAAATTATTGGTTTTTGAATTTCGTTTTGTTTACTATTCTATGTAATTATTTATGCCTTTTTTTGCTTATTATTCTGCGGAATTAATCCTTATAAACTATTTACGGAAAATAATTTAATATAGAAGTCCATACATAAATAGTTAATAATTAAAAACGAACATAAATTTAAGTTGAACGAGTAATAAAATTATTGTCGGCCAAGACCGACTATAAAATACCATATACTACGCATTTGGAGATATAGAAACAAAGAAAATAAGCATAAACCAAAATTTAGTAGTATTCTTATTAATTTGTGGCGCGCAGATTTGAAAAAGTTAAAACCTGATGTTATTTTTATAGGGACTGGGTTAAATAATTTAACGATCATGCCCATATTTAGTAAAGTTACTTAATCTTCTCCAATTTGAAACACTCTATTTTGTTTTTAATATGTAAACATCTATACGCGCAGGGGGTAAATTTCTATTTCAAAATTCAATCACAAAAACAGCGTAACATGTAAGACGTAAGACAAAATCGGTGTGAATTATGATTGTATTGGTGAAAAAATTATGATATTTAATAACCTGTTTGAAAATGAAAAATAAAAAATGAAAAATAAAAAACGAATAATAAAAAATAAAAAATGAAAAACAAAAAGTGAAACATTCAAAATGAAAAATTTAAAATAAAAAATGGAAAATAAAAAATGAAGAAATTAAAAATAAAAAATGAAAAATGACAGATAAAAAATTAAAAATTAAAAATTAAAAATTAAAAATTAAAAATTAAAAATTAAAAATTAAAAATTAAAAATTAAAAATTAAAAATTAAAAATTAAAAATTAAAAATTAAAAATTAAAAATTAAAAATTAAAAATTAAAAATTAAAAATTAAAAATTAAAAATTAAAAATTAAAAATTAAAAATTAAAAATTAAAAATTAAAAATTAAAAATTAAAAATTAAAAATTTAAAATTAAAAATTAAAAATTAAAAATTAAAAATTAAAAATTAAAAATTAAAAATTAAAAATTAAAAATTAAAAATTAAAAATTAAAAATTAAAAATTAAAAATTAAAAATTAAAAATTAAAAATTAAAAATTAAAAATTAAAAATTAAAAATTAAAAATTAAAAATTAAAAATTAAAAATTAAAAATTAAAAATTAAAAATTAAAAATTAAAAATTAAAAATTAAAAATTAAAAATTAAAAATTAAAAATTAAAAATTAAAAATTAAAAATTAAAAATTAAAAATTAAAAATTAAAAATTAAAAATTAAAAATTAAAAATTAAAAATTAAAAATTAAAAATTAAAAATTAAAAATTAAAAATTAAAAATTAAAAATTAAAAATTAAAAATTAAAAATTAAAAATTAAAAATTAAAAATTAAAAATTAAAAATTAAAAATTAAAAATTAAAAATTAAAAATTAAAAATTAAAAATTAAAAATTAAAAATTAAAAATTAAAAATTAAAAATTAAAAATTAAAAATTAAAAATTAAAAATTAAAAATTAAAAATTAAAAATTAAAAATTAAAAATTAAAAATTAAAAATTAAAAATTAAAAATTAAAAATTAAAAATTAAAAATTAAAAATTAAAAATTAAAAATTAAAAATTAAAAATTAAAAATTAAAAATTAAAAATTAAAAATTAAAAATTAAAAATTAAAAATTAAAAATTAAAAATTAAAAATTAAAAATTAAAAATTAAAAATTAAAAATTAAAAATTAAAAATTAAAAATTAAAAATTAAAAATTAAAAATTAAAAATTAAAAATTAAAAATTAAAAATTAAAAATTAAAAATTAAAAATTAAAAATTAAAAATTAAAAATTAAAAATTAAAAATTAAAAATTAAAAATTAAAAATTAAAAATTAAAAATTAAAAATTAAAAATTAAAAATTAAAAATTAAAAATTAAAAATTAAAAATTAAAAATTAAAAATTAAAAATTAAAAATTAAAAATTAAAAATTAAAAATTAAAAATTAAAAATTAAAAATTAAAAATTAAAAATTAAAAATTAAAAATTAAAAATTAAAAATTAAAAATTAAAAATTAAAAATTAAAAATTAAAAGTTAAAAATTAAAAATTAAAAATTAAAAATTAAAAATTAAAAATTAAAAATTAAAAATTAAAAATTAAAAATTAAAAATTAAAAATTAAAAATTAAAAATTAAAAATTAAAAATTAAAAATTAAAAATTAAAAATTAAAAATTAAAAATTAAAAATTAAAAATTAAAAATTAAAAATGAAACATGAAAAATAAAAACTGAGAAATTAAAAGTGAAAAATAAAAAATAAAAAATTAAAAATTAAAAACAAAAAATAAAAAATGAAAAATAAAAAATTGAAAAATAAAAAATAAAAAATGAAAAATAAAAAATAAAAAATGAAAAATGACAAATAAAAAACAAGTAAGAAAATTATAGTCGGTCTAGACCGACTATATGATACCCTATACCATGCGTTTAGAGACCCTATCTCGTAGGTCCAACCAACTGGATATAGAAAATAAGCATAAACCAAATTTGATTGGGATTTTTATTAATTTTTTCGACTGCAGATATGAAAAAGTTCATATCGGATGTTATATCTATATGGGGACTAGGCCCAAAAATGGACCGATCCTGACCATGTTTGGTAAAGTCTCTTGTATTTTGCAAAAATATATACAGACAAAATTTGAGAAGAATCAGTGCAATATTTTTGTTTTTTGATAGATTTAAGTGAAGATCGGGAAGCAGCTCTATATGGGGCCTATGACTAAGAGTTGTCCAATAGAGATAGTTTTTGGACTTCTGATTAATGGTTGTAATATATACATACAACCCCAATTTGACTAAGATTTGTATAATAATTTGGATCTTATGGCAATATATGTTGATTTTATAGGGGTCAATTGTATGGGGGCTAGGTCTGAACATGTACCTATTCTCACCAAATTCAACAGCGTTCATGCCATGGCCGATAAAAGATCAAATACCAAACTTCATCAAAATATTATCATATTTGCGACCTGCAGTTTGATTACAAGCTTTACATGGACACACAGACGGACGGACGGACGGACGGACGAACATCGCTAAATCGAATCAGATAGTGATTCTGATTCGATCGGTATAATTAAAGATGGGTGTAGGTAAAATATTTTTGGTTGTTACAAACAGCAGCACAAAGTCATTATACCCAAACCACATAGTGGTTTAATTAATTAAAAATGAAAAATTAAAAATGAAAAATAAAAAATGAATAATAAATAAAATGAAATATAAAAAATAAAAAATAAAAAATGAAAAATTAAAAATGAAGAATGAAAAATAAAAAATCAGAAATGAAAAATTAAAAATTAAAAATGAAAAACGAAAAACGAAAAACGAAAAATGAAAGATGAAAAATAAAAAATTAAAAATGAAAAATCAAAAATGAAAAATGAAAAATCAAAAATGAAAAATTTAAAACGAAAAATGAAAAACGAAAAATGAAAAATGAAAGATGAAAAATAAAAAACGAAAAATGAAAAATAAAAAATGAAAAATAAAAAACGCAAAATTGAAAATGAAAATAAAGATTAAAAATGAAAAATGGAAATTGAAAAATAAAAACTGATATATGAAATATAAAAAAATGAAAAATACAAAAATAAAAAAGAAAAATAAAAAATGAAGAATAAAAAATGAAAAATTAAAAATGAAAAGTGAAAAGATGAAAAATTTAAAATTAAAAACGAAAAAATAAAAGTGAAAAAATAAAAAAACAAAAAATGAGAAATGAAAAAAATGAAAAATGGAAAATTTAAAATTAACCGGTTGAAATAATTAATCTATACTAATATTATAAAGAGGTAATGTGTGTTTGTTTGTTTGTTTGTAGGAGGTAATCTCCGTAACTACCCATCTGATATTCCTGAAATTTTCACAGAGTCTTACTGCGGATATGGGAAGTGCTATAGGCTATAATTTCTTAAATATTTTTAGTGGGCTTGGCACCTCCCACACAAAGTAAATTTTCAATATCATATACATATATTGAGTATTATGACAGGGAGAGCTTTGCAAATTTGTGTGAGGTCACCCAATGTTAATATTAGTAGCTACGCCGGAAATGGGTGGGATCGGACAAGTGGGCGTGGTACCTCCCATACAAGTATTAATTAAATATTATATATATCGAGTACTGTGATAGAAAGAGCTTTTCAAGTTTGCCTGATATCACCTATTATTAATGTGAGTAGTCGGCAAAAAATGGGCAGTATCGGACCAATAGGCGTGGCACCTGCCATACAAATTAAATATAAAATGCCATATATCTGGAGTACTGTTATAATGAGAGTCTTGGGACTTTGTGTGAGCCCATATGTTATTCATGGGATTAGTTAGACAAAAAATGGGCGTGATCGGAGCAGTAGGCGGAGCACCGCCCGTACATAGTAAATATATGATATTAACCGGTGTACTATAAAAGGGAAGCTTTGACACTTTGCACGACACCATCAGATCTTAGTAAGAGTAGTCGGACAAAAAATTTGAGGGGTTCACATCAACGGGCGTGGCACTCCCCATGCAAAGTAACTATTTAATGTCATATATCTCGAGTACTGTAAACGAGAGGGCTTTGTGGCTTTGCATGAGCTGATAGGTTCTTTGTATGATTAGTCGAACAAAAATATGGGCGTGATCGTAGCAGTGGACGTAGCACAGCCCATGCAAAGTAGATATGTAATATCATGTAACTGGTGTTCTATAAAAGGGAAAGACTCGACATTCTGCACGAGTCCATCAGATATTAATGTGAGTACTCAAAAAAAAAATTGGGCGGGATGGGATTAGTGGACGTGACACCTCCTATATAAATAATATGAAGTACTACGAAAGCAACAGTCTTTTGTTAAGTACATTAGTTATCAATGTGATTTGTTGTGGAAAATATATCGCCAAAATCAAAAATTCGCCAAAATCGAAAATTGCGAAAAATAAAAATCGCCCAAAAAATCTTAAAAATCAAAAATGGGCAAAATCAAAAATCGCTAAAAAGAAAAATTGCCCATTGACGTTCTAAGGAACTTTGCGTGAGCCCTTTCATAACAATTCGGAAGGGGGAAGGGGTGGGTGTATCGAAGCACACCGGGTTACATCTAGTAATAATAAATAATAATAAATATTTTTGTATCAGCAGAGCCCCTGCATTTGATTGTTATAAGTGATGCATAGATGACGCTTTCTGTTTGATTTTAAAAAAGTGCCATAAAAAAATCTTTAATTACTAGATGTTAACTTAACACAAGATCACAAATCAGCTTCATATAGGAACATGGTCCTACAGGCTTAATTTTTAGAGTAATGATTAGTGGGTATAATAGACATATATACACCAAATTTTAACAATATACATATATATGTTAATCTGCAGCTTATGACCATTCTGAACATGCGCCGATTTTCACCAATTTTAATAGCGATAATTCTATGGTCGCACTGTGGACCATATTTTGAGAAGGCAGCCAAAAATAATTTTTGTTGGTTACCGATTTGAAAGTTATGTTATTCACTTGAAAGTAAATACCAGTGAACCTCGGTAGCCATAAAATTGCGACTCTATTTCAACTTTATCACAGCGAACAGGGTCTTCGCAAATGGACTTTCTTTGAAATCAAAAATTTCTTTATAAATTTTAATTTTTAAATGACTGTAACTTTTTTGTTTTAAAAGATAACTTGTAACTTGTAACTTTGTATAACTTGTACCTTGTCACTGTGTCATTTAGAAACTAAAAAAAGAATTTTTTTTAAAAAAGGTCAAAATTTCCCGAAAATCTCCTACTTAATAGAGCCCTCCTGCCCATCAAAAGCCATAAAAAAATTGCATTCTTCTGTAGTCCGAACCCTCCCCTACACTCCTATACCCAATTATATACCGGCCAGTTTCTGCCCGTGTGCACCAGAACAATTTTTCTGACCCAAAATCAGATATTTTGTGCAAAATTTATGAATACAAAAGTTTTTCACTATGTGATTATGGTATAATGAGTTTGCCCTGATGTTTGTAACTACCAAAAATATTGGTCCTATACCCATATTTTATTATACGGATCGGGAAAAAATTGCTTTCTGAGTCGATTTAACGATGTCCGTCTATCCGTCTTTGTGTTATGAATGCAAAAGTTGGTCGAACCGGTGTATTCTTTTTGCGTGAGTTAATTCGTTTTTTATACTGACAGAAAAAGGAAACGGTAGAGTTGACACGAGTTGTTATATATTCATAAAAAAGGGTTGAGACATAGTGCGCTGAATTGTCGAATTATATTACTAGAATACGTTTTATGGAGCATATATTTAAATTGGGTTATGATTTGTAAATTGGTCTGTTAGGCGAAACAGTGAGAAAAACAAAGAAAATGAAGAAAAAAAAGCAAAAAAACATATTCAAGATAAATATCGACAGTTAGGTCTCATAATCGACCAACCAAAATAAGGAGAAGAAAATTCAAATGATGGAAATACGGCAAGGAGACTATTTTCCGATACAGTAATCTAGAACCTAGAATATTCCATAAGTGATGTCTCGTAAACGAAAAAATCAGGATAACTGACAAACCAATTTGATTTACTTAAAAGTTTTTGAATGTTAGAAAAATGTTGGCAAATAGAGACTTTTCGTAATTTATTTAAGCTATATTTCTAAATCAATCAGTAATGCCCTATAATATATCGAAATGTACGAGTATTTAAAATGTTTCACTATTGCAAAAGGCCCTGCAGCTAGTTCTTAAAATCCAGTAACTTATTTGTGTTAGTTACGAAAAAATTTAGTTTGTTAACAAAATGTGTTCAGATTTTTATTTCCAGCGAAACTTTATAAATTTATGGCTTCATTTTTGTTGTAACCAAACAACCACAACATCACTTGAAACAAAATTATCAGCATCCTCGAAGGAAAAGTCACACGCATATGATGTAGAATGAACAACTGCGTGCATATGCATGTTAATATTTGGCTACAAGCACTGTTGCCAAAAATCAAAAGCAACAGCAATCAGCCTGATTAAAAATGTTTATAGAGCAGTTATAATTTTTAGAAAAACATAAGCTTTATTTTTCTCTACCATGCATTATCGAAAACAATTTCTAATCTTTATATCAATCCCAACGATTTGTGCATGTGCATATCCGAGGTCTTCCTGTCAGAAGGGATACGCAGATATGAAATAGTAATTTTTAAAAGTGGGATATTTAAAAGAAAGAGTAAGGAGAAAAATAAATAGATTATTTCATTACACACAAAATAACAATATTCAATGTTATTAATTTTAATTGTTGTTGTTCTTTTTGTATGGAGTACTGAGAAGTATCTAAATCTAAAGCAAGAGTGCTTACTGTTAATTTTGTGTGACTGCTTAATTAAACATAATCAGAACTACTATATCAAAGATATGAAATTTTTCCATAAAAATATATTACGTATATAACTAAAAAAGTTATAGAGCTTTCAATTACGAAATATTCATTCTACATACTATAATTATAGAATTAATTTCATAATTCAAAAACTTTTACAAAGAAAGACCAAATTATAATGACAATCATAGAACTATCGAAGTGTAAGAAAAAACTGTTACACCATTTATAATATTCTTTCTTTCGTTCCGGAAGCTGGGTAGTTCTTGACAATTCAACAATTTAACAGATTTTTTTTTTTAACAATTTATATAACCAATACATAATGACTATTAATGATGCTATTATTGCTAATCCTAAATATCTTATCAGAGAAATACTTCTAATTCATTCTCTTAAGGCCATAATTACAACTTGCCTATAGCTAAATTTATGTATTTGCCTAATTTCAAATCAAACTTTACTAAAAACGAAAACTTCTTTGATTTTGTACGCAAAGCTTCAGCATTTGCGTCTACAATGTTTAGCAATGATAATTCGTATTCTAATCTCCTTGATATTGCGATAATGTTTGCCGATTTTTTCTAGTCCACGTGTAGTAATTCTATTTCAAATAATTTAACCGTCGCAAGTGACCCTATTATATTTAATGCAATATGCAATGATATCAAATAATCCGCTATTTGATTCAATTGATATTTTCATGCAAGCCCGGCCCCGATGATGTTCCTGCTCGTATTTTGAGAAATTTTGGCCATAACGCATATTTTTAACAGTCGTTTTATACTTGCTTATTTTCCAAGTTTTCGGAAAGCATCATTTATTATACCTTTGTATAAGTCAGGTAGAAGAGCGAATGTACTTAACTATAGGGGTATAGCAAAGCTAACTGTTATTTCTAAGTTAATGGAGAAACGTGTCACCAATTATTTCTCATATCAACTAAATTCGACTATGTCTTCATTTCAACATGGCCTTCTGAAACCTATATCAACAGTTGTAATATTCTAGAATTTCCAACTTATGCTTTCTAAGGTTTTGTCCATGGGGAAGACGGATGTGATATATACTGATTTTAGTAAATCTTTTGATTGGGTGGATCGATGTATTTTACTTCTCAGACTACGACTCATTGGCATACGTAAATCTATTATTTTCAGGATTGAATCGGATCTTACATGTAGAACTCAAAGAGTTATGTTTCGTAATATTGAATATAAGATTAAGATTCTGTGTGTTATTTCTGGCATTCCCAAGGCAATCATTTGGGTCCATTATAGTTTTTACTATTCTTAAATTATCTTTCAACTGTAATTTCGCGTTGCTGCATTGTTTTGTATCCAGATAATGTTAAGTTATTGCATAGTTTCAATGACACATACGGTTGAATTACTCTTCAACGTGAACTTGATGATGTAATGTAAATTTGATGGAACTGGATCTTAAGAAATGTAAACGTATGATATTTTACAGAAGGGCGATAATTTCTAATGATTATTCTGTTAATGGAATTGTATTGCAGACCGGTCGAACATTTTTATATCTTGGCGTACTTATGGATCTGAAAATTTACTTCATTGTAAGCATGACTATGATTGCCAATAATGCAAAATCTACTTTTAGTTGCGTTAAAAGATGGGCTAAGGAGCTTTTCGACCCATAAATTAGTTCAGGTTAGATTAACAAGAAGAGCTATGTATATACATAATTGTTGTACTCGGATATACACTTATGCCAGAAAGTCGGCTTGTTGTGCGCTCTACGTCTCCATATTCATCCGGTTATCTACCTCTATATTAACTTAGAAATTCCAGCGTATCCCCCTGACCCTTGTTCCCGCAGATGCAGGAATGTAACAAAGGTAATGTTCTAGGGTTTCGTCATCCTCTCCACAAGCTCTGCATGAGGCAGATTCCACCCGTCCTATACGGTACAGGTGAGCTCTCAGTTCAGAGTGCCCAGCGAGGATGCCAATAACCCCACTAAGTTCCTTTCTACTCAGACCAACAATTTCTCTAGTCTTCGAAGTGTTGCGAGTGCCCGATAATATCTACGTAATCCTACGCACATCAGTTCCTTATAAACTGATGTATACGCACTAGTCACCCAGTCCGTAAGTTTCAATCGAGAGACTCGAAAGATATTGGGTTTTCCAAATTGACTCTCTCCAGGAAAGAACTCTTCCTGGCCAGTTCGTCAGCAATCTAGTTTCCCATTATACCGCTGTGTCCTGGGTTCCAAACGATTTCAAGTCTGCCCCTTATGGTGAATTTTGTAATCTCCTCCTTACACCTGAGGACAGTCCTTGATCTAGTTTTGTACGAGGATAGCGCCCTGATCACCGCTAGACTTTCCGAAAATATTTTCACGTTTCCGGGACTTGGGATTCCCCGTGCATTCAAAGATCTTATGCATTCCGTTATCGTTATTCGGTAGAACGGTCCTCATCATTGCAACCTATGCCAATCTTAGCATGCGAACTAGATCCGCCTGCATTGTAGTTTTGTAGAATATTCCCGTTAAACCATCTTTCCCTGTCTGCAAGGTGTGTTTGTCGACACTTCCGCGATTATATCACAGCCAATATCCACTGTGTTGAATCCCGGTATATATTCCGTTGTTAACCTTAATCGTAGCATGGCCAGAGCTGCCTCATATTTAATTCAAATCTCATTCGGGTGTATAGATAGAATTGTCTCTAAAGCCCTCATAGATGTTGTCAGTACAATACCGATGGAATGGTTTGATGTCCTTATGACTACGCATGCGTAAGTTTAATGAGTCTAACGACGCTTGTGTATATCCAATGTGCCATCCTCCTAAAACCCCTTTTTGAACCTATACTTCTTCTAAAAGTGGTTCATATACGGTGAGCTTTCGCGACCCTGCTCTCGATGTGGTTCTTCAAAGTGAGCTTTTTATCGAAAATCACCCCAAGGTGTTTAATCGTATATGAGAATATAACCGTTTTGCTCTAGAAGCGTGGTTCATCAAAGTCGATTATTCTCATCTTCCTTGTAAAGAGGCATATTTCAGTCTTCTCCCGATTTACATTTAATTCCCTCGGCTGTGCCTAGTTATATGCTATTTCGAGTGTATCCGATACCCTCCTACATACATTCCTAGATTATTTCCTCCTTAACAGTATCGCTCAGTCGTCTGCGTAGCAAACAGGTTCGAAACCCTCATTGGCTACAATCCTTTACAAACTGTTTATAGTGGTCACCCACAGAAGGGGGACAAAATTCCCCCTTAAGGTGTTCCGCAAGAAATTTTGTATCTTTTTCTGGTGCCATCAACATCGCAACTTATCTTTCAATTTCATAGCATGTGACTGATCCAGGCTTGAATGTCCCGTTCTATGTCGAATTGGTCTAGATATTGGAGTAGCGTATTGGTTGGTACATTGTTAAAAGCCCCTTCTGTATCAATAAATATAGCTAGGGTGAAGATTTTTAGATCAAAAGATCTATTGGTGTGGTGAACTACTTCATGAAGCGCAGTTTCCATTGAACGTCCCCTTAAATAAGCGTGTTGTTTGAACCTCAATAGCTCACTCGGGATTTCAGATTTTACCATTTATCGGCTATGCGCTTCATGGTTTTCAGTAGGAGAGATGTAGGACTTATCGGTCCATAGTTCTTTGGGTTCGCGTAGCTTTCTTTTCGCGGCTTTGGTCTGAACACTACTTTGGCCTCCTGCCATTCTCAGGGAGTGTGCGCCAATTTTAGGCAAGCAGAGAATTTGCCAGCCAGACTACTACAAATCAAGTCCCCGCTCTTTTGTAGTAGAGCAGGAAAGATTTCGTTCGGGCCTGCTGCCTTAAAGAGGGCAAAACTTTGTATTGCCTTATTTGCCATTGGTTCAGTTATTCTGTTATTTCTCTCCATTCGATATTGTTTTTCAGTAGGCCCATTATATTGTTCCCCATTGGGTCCCGTCGGTTGATCCACGTTGGGTCTAGTTTGTCGGGGCACAATGATACCAATTTCTGGGTTCCAATTCGGCCCATGTTCTTTGATAAGAAAGTGTGCTTCCATCATTATTCTTAAGGACTATTCCATTAAGTCCTCCCGATTCCCGTCTTTACCGACTAGAGTTTCAGGTTGCGAATGGTTCTTCGATAAGAATTTATTGATTTTCGAGACGTCATTAACGCTGTCAACCCGTTCACAGAAAAGTTTCCAGGAGTTGCGTTTGGCTACTCGAATCTTTTTCTTGTAATCCCAGGGTTTGACGTGGTAGTCATTCCAGTATACTACATGTTTTTTACGACGAGTTTTAAACAGCTTTAGACGGTTCTTGGAATAATATGAAATCCATATTGTCAGGTTCACAGCAATGCAATACTGTGTAGAAAAAGTTATTGGTATTCTGTCTATGTTGTTTAGGTTGGAGTTCTGATAACTTATCCTCATATACTGAGGAACTAAGGCCTATTAGGTTCCCTACTCTTGAGAGTAGCAGTGCTATGCTGGGTATTGCCTATGTAGGCAACCTTGCGAATGTTGATGTTAACTCTGAGTTTCTTTTATCAAATTTAGATTTAAACATAGTTTTTAGATTTACAAGATATTTTAGTTCGCTTCATTTGGACTATTTTGGACTCATTATGCTAATTCTTATTCTTTTCACAGAATTTGTTCTGATTATAATGTGTTACACAATTTCATTAATTTTAATTGTAATAATATTGTAAGTAAAGCGCGATGTAATTGAAAATTTTAATTTATTATTTTTTGTTCTTTATGTTCAAAATTGTCAGTTAATGACATAGTTCTGTAGCAGATTGACAACCATATTATTTAATGGCCAGCCTTTGATTAGAATTCGCCATGGTCTGGGCCCCGATATGTACATGGTCGCCATGTTTAAGGATGTACGCTTTTGGTAGAAAAGAGCGGGAAATGAGTGGCGTGAGACGTAAGTTCAAATTAAAATATTTAACTCAGGAACTAAGAAGTACTCGCTCATTGAATTTAGCACAAGCGAATAAAAAATTATCAGCTACAATATTTTATCTTTTAAATTGAAAAATTATATTTTTTATGAGATATTTTTTCACCTATCTTGTGTCCTCTGAAATTTGTCCAAAAACGTAATTTTTCATACGAATGCCGTATTTGGGACCTTCTAAAAGAAACCTCAACTCAACTTGTAGGTACTTGTAAGATACTGTAAAAAAAATAACCGCTAAAACATTGACCCACCTTTGTGAGAGTCTAAAGATTCTGTTACTATTGGCGCAACCATAACTAGGGACTGTCAAATCCAGAGGTCAAAATTTTCTAACATATCATAGTTGAGCAAAGTAAAATATTTTTTAAGAATTCTAAATTAATTCTTAGAGGACGTGACCAACCCTTATAAATAGAACTTCCTTATTTAAATGTTAATCTTTATTTTATTTTATTATTCACGTAATGAAATGGGAAATTTATATTTTGAAATTTAAATATGAAACAGTGTTGTACGTTCC
This sequence comes from Cordilura impudica, assembly GCA_963682025.1. Taxonomy (NCBI): domain Eukaryota; kingdom Metazoa; phylum Arthropoda; class Insecta; order Diptera; family Scathophagidae; genus Cordilura; species Cordilura impudica. Next base: position 62,205,863 of record OY821520.1, on the reverse strand, counting down.
TTCCAATTGCGTTAGGAAATAGTTCGACAGTTGTTGTTAGTTGGCGTTCGCAGTACATATGCTAACAGCAACATAGTCTGTTTAGTTTCTAAAAAATTATCGTTTCTTTTTCATCAGATTGTTATTGGTGTTGTTTGTTCTGAATGTCACAATGGTAAGTGACAGCGTGAAAAAATGGAAAAATTAAGTTCTGTAAATATGTAACTCAAAACAACTTTGTGTGTATATTTTTTTTATAGTATTTTTCGTCCTGTGAGTGTGTTAGCATGTGTTCGTGGTGTTTATAGATTTGCGTTAGTAGTTGTATGCATTATAAAACATTGTCGTATACTATATAGACACAAAATTAAATTTGAAATAATTTGTAAGTCACGTAATACATGTGATTTTTTTTAAAACATTTTTCTTGTTTTTTTTTATAAATTTTTTGTTGTGCTCAAAAAAAATATTGAACGTGTTTTCATGTCAATACTGAGTATGGATATACATACAGTGTCGGTCTAAACATATTTAACAAACATCATGTTATTACAATTTTTAAAATAGCAAAAAAGTTTTAACTTTTTGAAACTACAAATGCACGCTAGATTTAAATAAAAAAATAAATTTATTTCGATATTTCACACTTGAACATTTAAGAATTTAACAAAATATAAACAAAAGTCATAAATTCAAATAACATAATATATTGGATTAAATATTAATATTTCTCAGAACTGCCGCACATCGTCTAGGTAAGGAACTAATAAAGCTGTACTTTTCGGCGTTGGCATAGCTGACCATTAGGGTGACAGCCATTATTTTTTTTTTTATGTGTAAACAACTATATGCGCAGGGGGGTAAACTTCAAAAATAGCGTAACATGTTAGCGTAACATGTGAGCGTAAGTTGTGAGTCGTAAGACAAAATGTGATTGCATTGGTGAAAAATTATGATATTATGATAATCTGCTTGAAAATTAAAAATGAAAAATAAAAAATTAAAAAAAAAATGAAAAATAAAAAATTAAAAATGAGAAATAAAAAATGAAAAATTAAAAATTAAAAATTAAAAATTAAAAATTAAAAATTAAAAATTAAAAATTAAAAATTAAAAATTAAAAATTAAAAATTAAAAATTAAAAATTAAAAATTAAAAATTAAAAATTAAAAATTAAAAATTAAAAATTAAAAATTAAAAATTAAAAATTAAAAATTAAAAATTTAAAATTAAAAATAAAAAATTAAAAATTAAAAATTAAAAATTAAAAATTAAAAATTAAAAAATAAAAATTAAAAATTAAAAATTAAAAATTAAAAATTAAAAATTTAAAATTAAAAATTAAAAATTAAAAATTAAAAAATAAAAATTAAAAATTTAAAATTAAAAATTAAAAATTAAAAATTAAAAATTAAAAATTAAAAATTAAAAATTAAAAATTAAAAATTAAAAATTAAAAATTAAAAATTAAAAATTAAAAATTAAAAATTAAAAATTAAAAATTAAAAATTATAAATTAAAAATTAAAAATTAAAAATTAAAAATTAAAAATTAAAAATTAAAAATTAAAAATTAAAAATTAAAAATTAAAAATTAAAAATTAAAAATTAAAAATTAAAAATTAAAAATTAAAAATTAAAAATTAAAAATTAAAAATTAAAAATTAAAAATTAAAAATTAAAAATTAAAAATTAAAAATTAAAAATTAAAAATTAAAAATTAAAAATGAAAAATGAAAAATCAAAAATGAAATGTGAAATATGAAAAAAAAAAATTAAATATTAAAAATTTCAAAATGAAAAATGATGTATGAAAAATAAAAAATGAAAAATGAAAAATAAAAAATTAAAAAAAAAGAATAACAAGGAAAAATGAAAAATAAAAAATTAAAAATAAAATGAAAAACTAAAACTAAAAATTAAAAATGAATAATGAAAAATAAGAAATGAAAAATGAAAAATAAAATATGAAAAATAAAAAATTAAATATAAAAATGAAACATAAAAAATAAAAAATAAAAATTGAAAAATAAAAAATGAAAAAATAAAAATTGGAAAATGAAAAATGAAGAAAAAAATTAAAAATGAACAAAAAAAAAAATGAAAAATGAAAAATGAAAAAATGAAAAATTAAAATTAAAAAATGAAAAATTAAAAATGAAAAATAAAAAATGGAAAATTAAAAAAAAAAAATAAAAATTAAAAATGAAAAACGAAAAATTAAAATTAAAAATAAAAACGAAAAATTAAAAATTAAAAATTAACCGGTTAAAATAATAAAATGTTTTTTTACTTGCAATTTATGATTCTTTTGTTATTTTATTAATTTTAATTATTCTAATAATTCTATATCTTTATTAAAGACGGGGCTTGCACTTTCCGTAAGATTTGATTTTTTGTTGTCAAAGGAGTAGGAAGACATTTGTTATACAATATGTTGTGACCGTCACTGTATGTACATTAGGGTGTGCAAGTTTACTTTTGTTGAGCTACCGGGCAAGACTTCTCATATAGACTGATAATTTAAAATTTTCCCTAGATATTTGAACGATAGCCTATCCCATAATGTGAAGTACCTTGACTTAGCCTTCCATGTCAGACATTGTTGAGCCACACTAATGTACACATCGCTACTTTGAGTCTTGCGGGTTTAACTATGTGCATAATATTTGAATGTATGTATGTGTGAATTTATAAAATAAATCTAGGCTATATTATTTATTTATTTTTTGTTGTTGTTGTTTGTATGTACTGTTATTATAAGTACACGTCATTTATAAATGATGGATATCATGTGCATAATTTTCATATATTTCAATGTAAAGCAGCTTAAACTTTAATTTTATTCCTTTTTTAACCTTTTGATTGATTTACCAATATCCGGTCTAAATTTGATACATGGCTGAAGAACAATAGCTACTAAATTTGATAAAAATCGATGCATGTTCCTATTTTGCCATGGAGTTTGGAAATTCTCTTAAGATCCAGATAATCGTAATTGCATGTTTAAGGCTTTAATCAAAAAGTTTGAAAGGTATAAAAGGTAACAAATTTAGCTTAACTCAATTAAATTTATTAACATCGCAATACGCGCCATTATTATTTGCAAAAAACTGATTTAAACAAGTAAGAAAATTATAGTCGGTTTGGACCGACTATACGATACCCTATACCATGGGCTAGAGACCCTATCTCTTTGGTGCAACTAAGTGGATATAGAAAATAAGCATAAACCAAATTTGAGTGGCATTGTTATTCATTTTTTTTTGGCTGCAGATATGAAAAAGTTCATAGCGGAAGCTATATTTTATATGGGGACTATGTCGAAAAATGCACCGTTCCTACCCATATTTGGTAAAGCCACTTATATTTTGAAAAAATATATACAAACTAAATTTAAGAAAAACTGTGCAATATTTTTGTTTTTTGATAGATTTAAGTGAAAATCGGGAAACAGCTTCATATGAGGTCTATGACTCAAAATTTTTCCATAGGCTTCATTTTTGGACCACTGATAGGGGCGATTTAATAGCATGTTTATAGACTAAATTGCATCAAAATACATTTGATCGAGATATATATGATAATTTGGATCTTGTGATATTTCAAGTCGATTTCATAGGGGTCATTTGTATGGGGACTAGGTCTTAACATGGACCGATTTTTACCAATTTCAATAGCGTTCATCCTATGGCCGATAAAAGCGTAATTTGATTACAAAGTTTACATGCACACAGTGATATAGGGTATAGACAGTTAACTGAACAGAACAGAACAATCAACATTTACATAAGTGATATTATCCTATATTAAAGAAAAAAAAAATCATTTGAGTCCGATCACAGCGGAGATGTGTAAACATCTAGTAATTAAAGATTTTTTATGGCACTTTTTTAAAATCAAACAGAAAGCGTCATCTATGTATCACTTATAGCAATCAACTGCAGGGGCTCTGCTAATAGGGCCCATACACGACACCAGCTTGCTGGCACCATCAAGTGATTGTACAATGAAGATCGAAGCACAGACCACTTCAGCATGCTGGTACAATCATCATTTCTTTGCAAAGAGCATATTGAAAACATCGATACGAATAGTGACCTTAAAAATTTTTGTTTTATTTTTTACATTTATTAACTAAATACATCTATAATATTAATAGGCTAGGCGATTTCTTGTGAATGATGCTTTGTTTTACCGTTTTATCCCAATTGCGACCAAACATACATTATTTGAAAGGTACTTCTTTTTAGCCGTTTTGCAGATTTAAAAATTTTTAAATTTTTTCCTTTATTTTCAGTAAATTGCATTTAAAGTTGCTACTAACACGCATATAAATTATAAATATGCTATGTGTGTTTTATTAAATTTGTTAATATGTTTGTTAATGAGTTTATTATCTTCATTCACAATAATAATAAACCACAAAAGTGTTGGTTTGTGAATTGGCTAAGTTGAAAAATAAAGCCACCTAGAAATTTCACTCGAATTTCGAGCGCTGGAATCTGCTAGTGTCTAATTATTATATATTATTATATATTATTATATATTATTATATATTTAAGTTATACGATATTAATTATTGAGTCTAAAAATAAATTCTTTATGTTCGTCATAAAATTCCTTCATAAAATTCATTCATGCGCGATGTTTGCTCTTCAAAAATTCTACTATAATGAGATATATGGCTCATACCCGATACCAGCGTGATTGTGCAATCACAAAAATACCAAACTCATTTTGATTTTGCACAATCGGATGGCACAATCACACCAGAGGCCCATACACGATCAATCAGCTGGCGCAATCACTTGATTGCGCATGCATGCTGTTATCGTGTATGGGCCCTATAATATAAAAATAATTATTATTATTTATTATTTCAACCAGTTAATTTTAGATTTTTCGCTTTTTATTTTCATTTTTCGTTTTTCATTTTCATTTTTAATTTTTCATTTTTCATTTTTTATTTGTCAAGTTTTCTTTCCATTTTCTATTTTTCATTTTTTATTTTTAATTTTTCATTTTTCATTTTTAATTTTTTATTTTTTATTTTTCATTTTTCATTTTTTATTTTGCATTTTTTATTTTTCATTTTTCGTTTTTCATTTTTTATTTTTTATTTTTCATTTTTATTTTTATTTTAAATTTTTCGTTTTTAATTTTTTATTTTTCATTTTTTGTTTTGCATTTTTCATTTTTATTTTTCATTTTTTATTTTGAATTTTTCATTTTTTATTTTTCATGTTTTCTTTTTAATTTTTCACTTTTCATTTTTCATTACTAATTTTTAATTTTTATTTTTAATTTTTAATTTTTAATTTTTAATTTTTAATTTTTAATTTTTAATTTTTAATTTTTAATTTTTAATTTTTAATTTTTAATTTTTAATTTTTAATTTTTAATTTTTAATTTTTAATTTTTAATTTTTAATTTTTAATTTTTAATTTTTAATTTTTAATTTTTAATTTTTAATTTTTAATTTTTAATTTTTAATTTTTAATTTTTAAGTTTTAAGTTTTAATTTTTAATTTTTAATTTTTAATTTTTAATTTTTAATTTTTAATTTTTAATTTTTAATTTTTAATTTTTAATTTTTAATTTTTAATTTTTAATTTTTAATTTTTAATTTTTAATTTTTAATTTTTAATTTTTAATTTTTAATTTTTAATTTTTAATTTTTAATTTTTAATTTTTAATTTTTAATTTTTAATTTTTAATTTTTAATTTTTAATTTTTAATTTTTAATTTTTAATTTTTAATTTTTAATTTTTAATTTTTAATTTTTAATTTTTAATTTTTAATTTTTAATTTTTAATTTTTAATTTTTAATTTTTAATTTTTAATTTTTAATTTTTAATTTTTAATTTTTAATTTTTAATTTTTAATTTTTAATTTTTAATTTTTAATTTTTAATTTTTAATTTTTAATTTTTAATTTTTAATTTTTAATTTTTAATTTTTAATTTTTAATTTTTAATTTTTAATTTTTAATTTTTAATTTTTAATTTTTAATTTTTAATTTTTAATTTTTAATTTTTAATTTTTAATTTTTAATTTTTAATTTTTAATTTTTAATTTTTAATTTTTAATTTTTAATTTTTGATTTTTAATTTTTAATTTTTAATTTTTAATTTTTAATTTTTAATTTTTAATTTTTAATTTTTAATTTTTAATTTTTAATTTTTAATTTTTAATTTTTAATTTTTAATTTTTAATTTTTAATTTTTAATTTTTAATTTTTAATTTTTAATTTTTAATTTTTAATTTGTAATTTTTAATTTTTAATTTTTAATTTTTAATTTTTAATTTTTAATTTTTAATTTTTAATTTTTTATTTTTAATTTTTAATTTTTTATTTTTCACTTTTTATTTTTCATTTTTTTTTTTAATTTTTAATTTTTTATTTTCCATTTTTCGTATTTGGTTTTTCATTTTTTAATTTTTATTTTTCATTTTTATTTTTAATTTTTTTTTTCATTTTTCATTTTTTATTTTTCATTTTTAATTTTTAATTTTTTATTTTTTATTTTTTATTTTTAATTTTTAATTTTTAATTTTTAATTTTTAATTTTTAATTTTTAATTTTTAATTTTTAATTTTTAATTTTTAATTTTAAATTTTAAATTTTTAATTTTTAATTTTTAATTTTTAATTTTTTATTTACGCATCATAATTTTTTCACCAATACAATCATACGAGTAAGTCACACTGATTTGTCTTACGCTTACATGTTACGCTGTTTTTGTGTTTGTATTGTGAAATAGAAATTTACCCCCCCTGCGCGTATAGATCAAAACGGGTTAACCGAGAAAAACCCGATTTTCCGTAATTCGACCTTTAAGATTTTTAGTCATCTATTCAAAAAAAATATGGAAAAAAATATAATCTAATAAAAAGTAATGAAGAGAAGCAGTTTCGGCATTTAATCGGAACTTCAGCTATTCCTGTCTATCAATAGTTTTGAGCTCTTTTCATATCTACATATATTTTAATACGTGAAGCTAAATTTTTACTTCCCTTTCTAAGCAATGTGCGGGCACGGAGGAGTGTGAAAATTGTCATATTTATAGTTCATATGGAGGAGAAGTTGAGAATGATAAAATTTATGTTTAACCTGTCTTAAAAATATATTAAATTAAATAAAATAAAATAAAATATTTCTAATAATTCGTTACACCCTGAGAATGAGAATGAGAATGATTTAAATTGTATATGACACGCGATGTGTTGAACTGTGAATTACTTAAATTGATTAGCATACCTTTAGGCTCATTTAAATATTCATAAATTTATAAATTGAATGCAAAAATAATATTTTCTAGAATTTTCACTCGAATTTCCAGTGCTGGGCTATACTAGTTTCTTTAATTAAGCATTTAAAAATTTTCCCTGCTTGTTTGTCATTTTTCCTTCTCAAACACAATAAATCGAGCCAAAAAATTATTTTGTATCTTACTTTATATGGCTTTTAAAACTAAGCGACGGTTTTAACGAGATGTAATATAGAACGCCAGTTATTTCTATCATTTACAAACTGGCGTCAATTGCTGACACGAAGTGCCAACAGATGTTGTTGCATCTAGCCACTCTAACGGTGATTTGGTCGGCTTTTCTACGTTGCCCCCCGACGGATTCTTTTATGTCTTCAGAGCTGAAGCATCATTATCCATTCGCGTAACGTGTCCTAGCCATCGCAGTTATTGTATTTCCATGCCTATGTTTCATTGTCTATGTTTCAGCACCATACAATAAGTTGGATAAAATGAGTGATCTGTTTGATCTTCGTTCGACGAGGGAAGACTTTACTTCCCAATTACCTATTAAGCCCAAAATAGTAACTATTGACAAGAGTTATTCTCCGTTTGATCTCAAAGTTGATTTCATTTTTATTATTGACACTGACACCTAAAAAATGACCTCTGTTCGAGGCGATGTGATGTTCAGCTACACGAAATGAAATACTTTGTCTTGTCCTAATTCACTTTTATGCCCATGATTATTGACTGTTTCTCGAGTTTTGAAAATGCCAGCATATTGCGACGAATGATGTCAATATCGTCAACATATGGAAGCAGCATGACACTTTTGTTGAAAATAATCTTCTTCATCAGCAAGTTGAAGAAGTCACACGGTAAGGCATCGTGTTACCTACACACAGAAAACAGATTCATTGTGGCTACCGAATTTATTGCCAACCGAATTGCGATAATGCTAGCAACCGATTCACGGGTTCACTATGACTACAATTCTATTGACTTAACAGTAAATATTTTATCATAATAGATAATTTGCAGATGCTATTAAATTTCTGTTGATACAATCGAAAATACAGTTGTTACACTTTAGAACAATTCGGTTGGCGAATATATTTTCTGTGTGTAAAAACTCCCGCAGCATTTGAAGGGTCGGAGAGGATTGTTCCTACTTTGATCGAGCTTTTAGTATTTTTATCATCATTAAGCAAAGCCGGACGATCTTTGTGACGTAAACCTTTGCTCTAAACAGGCTATCAAACGCAGCTTTGAATTCGACAAATAGATGGTAGATGTCGACTTGTTTCTATTGGGTCTTTTTCAGGATTTATTGGATTTACCACGTCCACAGCGAGTATGATGCGATTGTATCAAAATGTTGGTCAATGACTTAAGGCATTCACTTATAATCCTAGATGAGATTTTTTTTATACAATTGAAAGGTCTCCTTCCTTGTGGATAGAGTAAATAATACTGAGTTTCCAACCATCGAGAATACATTTCTTCAGACCATATCTTTCTTAAGAGGTCTTATATGCATTTTATTTTGTTTCGTCAATGGTATATTCAATTTCTCCATTGGTCAAAATATCAGCTGGAGTATCAAGTTCCCGACTGTTTGAAATAGCGCCACCTTTTGAATGTTATCTTTGCATCAAAGATAAAAAAAAACATTGGAAAAATCAGCTCAATTGGAGCGTAAATAACGTTTTGCAACAGCCAAGTCTATGCTGCTTGAGTTTTCTCCATCCGAAGAGGACATATTAAACAAAAGCGCGAACATTTCCAAAATATACATATATATGATAAAAAAAAAAAAAAAATTCATTTTGATTAAATCAGCTGTGTTTACATTTATGTAAATAAGGTTGCCAAGCTTCGAGAAGTACGACATTTTCATAATTTTTATTTTAATTTCTATATTCACCTTTTTGTAGGTACCAATTTCTATATAACGGTTTGAAAATTGAAGGGATAAAGTAAGAGCTTAGCGTTAAGTCAAAGCAGAGGCGTTATAGGAGGCGTTTGTAGGAGGTAATCTCCGTAACTACCCATCTGATATTCCTGAAATTTTCACAGAGTCATACTGCGGATATGGGAAGTGCTATAGGCTATAATTTTTTGAATATTTTTAGTGGGCGTGGCACGTCCCACACAAAGTAAATTTTTAATATCATATACATATATATATACATATTATGATAGGGAGAGCTTTGCAAATTTGTGTAAGGTCACCTATTGTTAATATTGGTAGCTATGCCGAAAATGGGCGGCATCGGACAAGTGGGCATCGTACCTCCCATACAAGTAATAATTCAATATTATATATCTCGAGTACTATGACGGAGAGAGCTTTTAAAATTTGTCTGGTGTCACCTATATTAATGTGAGTAGTCGGACAAAAAATGGGCATACAAATTAAATATAAAATGCCATATGTCTGGAGTACTGTTTTAGTGAGAGTCTTGGGACTTTGTGTGAGCCCATATGTTATTCATGTGATTAGTTAGACAAGAAATGGGCATGATCGGAACAGTAGGCATGACACCGCCCGTACAAAGTAAATATGTGATATATAATTGGTGTACTAAAAAGGGAAGCTTTGGCTCTTTGCACGACACCATCAGATCTTAGTATGAGTAGTCGGACAAAAAATTGGCGTGGCACTCTCCATGCAAAGTAACCCATGCAAAGTAACTATTTAATATCATATATCTGGAGGACTGTAAAAGAGAGGGCTTTGAGGCTTTGCATGAGCCCATAGGTTCTTTGTATGATTAGTCGAACAAAAAAATGAGCGTGATCGTAGCAGTCGGCGTAGACTCGATATTTTGCACGAGTCCATCAGATATTAATAGGGGTAGTCCAATAAAAATTGGGCGGGGTGGGATTAGTGGGCGTGGCACCTCCTATTTAATAATATGAAGTACTACGAAAGCAACAGTCTTTTGACAAGTACATTAGTTATCAATGTGATTTGTCGTGGAAAATATATCGCCAAAATCAAAAATTCGCCCAAACCGAAATTGCGAAAAATAAAAATCGCCCAAAAAATGGGCAAAACCAAAAATCGCAAAAAAGAAAAATTGCCAAATGATATTCTAAGTTCAAGGCCATTAGTTAAATGCTGCCAGGAACGCCGAAAAATCTGATAATTGTTGTACCGAATGAAAAAACCAAAAAACATTGTATATCAGCAAGTATTCGAATAAAAAAATCAATGCTTATAATCTATACTAGCATAATAAAGAGGTAATATGTGTTTGTTTGTTTGTTTGTAGGAGGTAATCTCCGTAACTACTCATCTGACCTTCCTGAAATTTTCATAGGGTCTTACAGCGGATATGGGAGTGCTACAGGCTGTATTTTTTTTTTAAATATTTTTAGCGGGCGTGGCACCTCAAATACAAAGTAAATTTTAAATATCATATATATTAATATGATAGAGAAAGCGTTGCAAATTTGTCTCAGGTCATCTATTATTAACGTGAGTAGTCAGACAAAAAAATGGGCGGGATTGGAAAAATGCACGTGGCACCCCTACATAAACTTAATACTAAATGTGATATATCTGAATTACTGTATTAGTGAGAGCCTTGGGACTTTGCGTGAGCCGTCTCATAACGATTCGGGGGTAGGGGGAGGGTGTAGCGAAGCACACCGGGTTACATCTAGTGATTTATAAAATAACATTTTTTATATCTCGCGTTTGCTTTTGTGTAGTTGAATTGTGAGTTATAAAATCAATTAATTATTAATTAAAAGTTTTCTTTTGAAAGTATTTTAATTTTAATAATTAAAATTTTTTTTTGTGTCATACAATTTATCAAGTTTTGATGAATTCAAGATATGTTTTTTTGTAGAAAACTCTGCAGATTATAAACTTTAAGCATTCTATATATACTAGCATATTCCTACCCTCGAAACTCGAGTGCAAATTCTAGAATTTTTTTTTCATTTAATAAATTATTTTATAAGACAATTCTAAATTCAACACTTTTTTAGTATCGATTGCATTATTGGTTTATGTCTGAAATTATTTTTCAATTCAACACAATTATTATTGTGAATGGTTTATGTCCAAAATTATTTTTCAATTGAACACAATTATTATTGCGAATGAAGCAAACAAATTAATTTCTTTTGCAGACACACTAACAAATTTATAAAATACACACACATAGCATTGTATAATTTTTTCTATATGTTAGTAGCAACTTTAAAAGCATTTTAATCAAAAAAAAAAAAAAAAAATATATATATATAAAAACTTCAATAAGTAAAAAAAAAAAAAAATACGTAATAATTAAAAATATGAAAACTTTAAAATTTGTAAATATGATGGAAAGTGTAGAAGAAATACCTTTCAAATAAGATACATTTGGTCAAAATCGGGAGAAAACTGTTTAACAAATCATCGGTCACAAAAAAATCGCCTTGCCTATGAATATTATAGATTCCCTATTAAATAAGATTAAAGGCTGTTATATCATATTTATTAAATTCACCGCAAATCTAATAAGGATTTAATACAAATAAAAAAAGAAAAAAATTCCCGTAGTTTTGAAAAAAAAAAATTCATTATGCATAGCAGCCCTTGCTTTAAAATATTATACATTTATATTCTCTAATGCTCATGTTATTTTTAGTAATCCATTCGATTGTTTGATGGATAATGGATAACTTTTGAATCGGACTTTATCAATTGATTTTTATTACTTATACCACCATATGGTAAAGGTATAACGAGTTTATGCTGATGTTTACAAATGCCAAAAATATTTGACCGATCGACTCAGACAGGGCCTGTTATAGCCACTTGGAGGCCCAGGTCAAGAAACATACGTGGCCCTCTATATAATTAAAAAAATTGTTGTTTTGGTAAAAAAATTTATTAAATTAAAAAATTTATAGTTCCTAATTCAAAATGTATAAAAAAAAAACAAAATATAATGAAATAAAAAAATACAAAATGAAATATAATGAAAAAAAAAATTAAAATAAAGCTTTTCGGGCCTTTAGAGCTGCAAATGAGGCTATTACTTCGGCATAGTCCACATTTTTTGCAATATCCCAATTAATATTTAGTGTCGCTAGACCATTTACACGATCCTGCACCATTGTTGCTCTTAAATAATTTTTTATTCGTTTGAGTACGCTGAAACTCCTTTCTGCCTCTGCTACGCTAACTGGCAAGGTTAAAAATATTCTTAGAGCAATAGCAATATTTGGATATATATTTAGAAAACCCATTTCAATTATTTCTTTTAAAAGTTCACACCGTTTCTTGCAGCCTTTAAAATTGTATTTATACACTCTTTTTAGAAATTTAAATTCTTCTACAATTTCTTCATTAATTTGATTTTAATATTTTTTCTGAAAAATAATTGCTGCTGCATCTATGCTCTTCTCATCCATCTCATCAAAATTCCATAGAACTTCAAATAAGTTGCATATATAGCAAACAGCTTTAAATCTTCGCGTAAGTCCATCTATTAATGATTCAATGATTTTGTTAAAAATGTCGTTGTGAAAATATACTTGTGCAGATACTTGATATTTTATTCGTCGATTTGTTGTAAATTCTGTAACAGTTTCATTAGCTGCTGTTATTTGCTTTGACTCGGAAAGAATCGAAGACCATGCATTTTTAGTTTCCTTTATATCTTCAATAAGTTTGTCAATATTAATTTTTTCCGTTGTCAATGTTGATTTCCGCGCTTGGAGAATTAGATTTGTTTGATGCAATAAAACCAAAACCTTCATCCAAATTGTAGACATTAATACACATTCAAATGTTGACAGATATTTTTTAAACGATTTAATCTGAGCCTGAGCGTCAGCTCGAAGACTACATAGCTCAAATGCGTTGACAGCTGATAATAAGGAATTTAAATGAAGGGAAACTGGCTTAACAGCATCTATTCTTGCAGACCATCTAGTTTTTGAAATGTTGTGTAAAGAAATTCAGTGAAGATGTATTTTTAATACCTCTCTTCTTTTTGGACTACTACTAAAAAAATTATATACTTGTTGAATAGTTCCGAAGTATGTTATTGCTTCTTTACAGCATTCTGCTGAGTTAGCACCAACAAGATTTAAAGTATGATTGCCGCAGCTGCTGAACGTGCAATTTAAATTTTCGAGCAAAAGGAGTGCTTGTACGCCGTTATATTTTCCAGCCATATTAGCACCATTATCATATCCTTGCCCGACATAGTTCTGAAAATTCAAGGTTAAATGTTTTAAGAGACTTAATAAGCGACCAGCAATTTCTTAGCCGTTTTTTTCCGAAAAATCATCAAAACATAGAAAGCGTTCTTCAATTGAAAAATCCAATTCACTTAATTTAACATAACGAATAATCAAAGTTGTTTGCTCCTTATGAGATGTATCTGGAGTTGCAGCAGCAATAATAGAAAAATACTTAGCGTTATTAATTTCATCAATAATTTTTCTTTGAACAAATGAGCCACATAGGTCGATAAACCCGTTTTGAATTTTATTTAAAAGATAATAAACTTGCAATCTTTTTTCTTCTTCTTGTGATGCTCTAACTTTTGTAACATGCTCTGATAATATCGGATCATATTTACTTAAAAGTTCAACTAAGCCAAGAAAATTTCCATTATTTGGGTTTCCAGTACGCTGATTAGATCCAAAAAAAGCTAGTCCTCTCTCGGAGAGAAAAAATATTATATCAAGAAAACGCTCCAACAGCTTTTTCCAATATGTAACTTCATTTTTTAGTTCTTTTACCAGTAAGTTATCTAATCCACGATTAGCTAAAGAAGTTTTTTGCGCATTTTTCCATGAAATATACATTTCCTTGTGTAAAATAGAATTCTCGTGAGATTTTATCCGGTCATTTAACTTCTTCCAAACATTTTTTATGTTGTATCCCAATTTATCTGTTAAATTTGAGAAATGCGTGTTGTTGTTTAAAATGTAACATGGAGCACAATAAATTGATTGGTTTTGGACGCTCCAGCATATCCAATCTCTTTCACACGATTCTCCATTTGCAAGTTTTTTTGAAAGTAAACGATATGGAAATCCACGGTTGGTTGCGTCTTTCGAAATATTTTTTGGGACTTCAAACCGTGTAATTTTCATAAATGATTTCATTTGCGTCTGATTATTTTTATCAAGCACTCCAATATCCGTACACTTTAATATTTCAGTATTCAATAGATTTACTTCAATTTCTTCACCTTCCGTTTGCACGGTCCTCAATTGATCATTTTCATCTGGTAATTCCGTTGCACTAACTACATACTCTCGCACTGTGGTTACAATTTCAGTACTCTCAATATCAACAGTATTTTCATTCAGTTCCTCTATTTCGATAACCGTATCGCTTACTGCAGTTTCAACTGTGGATTTTTCTGTATTAAATGTTGAAGGTCTTTCTGGTTGATTTGATGAATCCTTATTAAAAAAATGTGAAATCGGTTTTAAACTTTTAATAGCTGACTTCATAAGTTTTTTCTTTTGCCTTTTGCTGGCGCCACTTTCAAAAGATCTCTTCATGTTTTAATTACCTACCTAGTATATATATTTTTATTTATTATCAATAATCAAAGACACAAAAAATATTACCAGTTATTTTAATTTTTGGAAGTTTAAAGAATTCAGTTATAAAATTCAATAACACTTTAATAATGAATAGAAAAAAAAACAGTTTAACAATATTTTTAAGGTTTAACCACCTCCTAAATACTAAATACTTAATAAACTTTTATTATACAAATTTGAACTCATGTAACAACTCAAAACCTACTACGATTTTTTATTTTTTATTTAAAAATTTCAAAGCCTGCTACGATTTCTTATTTTATATTAGAAAATTTTAATTTTAAGATTTTTTTTGTTGTGCCTTACATAAAAGTGTGAAATAAACTTTTTAATCGTTTTGTATTGTTTCAAATATGTAGTGTTGTTTGGAGGCCCCCTGAATTGAGAGGCCCATGTCAAACGACCCTCCTGACCCCCCCCTCTTCCTGGGCCTGGACTCAGATATAGCGATGTCCTTCTGTCCGTCCGTCTGTGTGTCCATGTAAACTTTCTAATCAAACTAAAGGTAGCAAAAATGAATTAATGAATGCAGCTGTTAATATTGGTTCAGACCTAGTCCTCATACAAATGACCCCTATAAGATCGCTTGAAATCGCTATTAGATCCAAACATAGATCTCGGCCAAATTAGGTTTGTGTGTGTTTTTTACACCCAATAATCCGTTGTCAAAAAATAAACCACCTTAGCATAATTCATATAAAGGTGCTTCCCGATCTTCAGAAAACAAAAATATTACATACTTTTTTCTCTTCGGTCCATTTTTCGACCTAGTCTCCATACGAATATAGTAGCTGATATAAACTTTTTCATATCCTCAGAAAAGAAAAAGAAATAAAAGCAATGGCACTCAAATTTGTTTTATGCTTATTTTCTAAGAGAAGGGGCCGCTAAACGCATGGTATAGGGTATCGACTACAATCTTCTTACTTGTGTTCATATGTTAAAACTTATTTTATGACCTACTTGAAATTCTTCATATCATAGTAAATACATACGGGTACATAATTTTTTTCCGAATGTCTGTTTGTTTATCCTTTTTGTGGAAATTACAATCACGCCATCAATAAAACAACAGTACTGCAAAATGGTTTAAAATTAAGCAACTCAGCATATTTATTATTTTTCTTTAAAATTTTAACCTGTTCGTTTGAGCATTATGAAAATGTTTAACGACTGCCATGCCACGTTATGGAAAAATCAATCCCTTTAAATATTTAATGCCACAACCGGCTTATTTTTTTTAAAGTTCCTTAAGTTCTATAGAAAATTGCAAACTAATTTACTTGTAGTAGTTGTTATTCATACAACCATGTGTACTTATTTGCTCCATTATCCGGGCATACCTAACTGAACATTAACAATGGTAGAGTACTTTTAATACTCACAGTGTTCTTGTTGTCAGGTAAACCAATTGCATGGCTTCAATAAATTATGCAGTAATTACAGATGCTGAATAAAATGTTTACCTGTTTATGTTGTAAATACTGCGCGAAAATCTAAGTTGATTTGTGTGTTTCTGTGTTTGTTAATATGGTTGAGTTGAGAGAGTTGTGTGATTATATTTGGATTTTTTCACCATATACTTGTACGATTTAAGTAGGTTGATATTTTTCAATTTGTTCCATTTACTTTTTTAATTGCATTTTTACTGTTGAGGCAATTTCATCATTATCAACAAGAAACACAAAAACGACGACAAAAACAACAACATTTAACATCAACAGCATAAACAACATCGACAATTTTGACGTACAATATGTTTATTTGTGTTTTTATTTACACGGCTGGTAGTTAAAAGACTAAAATGTATCACTATGGGTAAGAAAATAGCAACAAATTATCTAATTACCATAGTGGCCATATTATAATACAGCGTTTGATAAATTGTAAAGTGTATTTGATCGATCACCTGGAGAGATTCCAAAATAAAATGTAATCTTGCAATAGCGTAAATTTTCAATAACTGCAATTTTTCAAGCTAAAATATCGCTAAGAAGACTTTTCTTTTGTAGATTACCGTAGTTTTATTTTTACTACATACAAATCATATAAAGATTTTTTCCTCTCATTATACCCTATACCACTATGTTTATTATACCGATCGAATCAGAATCACTAACTGATTCGATTTAACGATGTCCGTCCGTCCGTCTGTCCGTCTGTGTGTCCATGTAAAGCTTGTAATCAAACTGCAGGTCGTAAATATGAATATAATTTGATGAAATTTGCTATTTGATCTTTTATCGGCCATGGGATAATCTCTATTGAAATTTGTGAGAATCGGTCCATGTTCAGACCTAGCCCCCATACGAATGACCCCTATGAAATGGACATAAATTGCCATAAGTTCCAAATTATCATATAGATCTCAGTCAATTTGGGTTTATTTGTGTTTGTTATATCCGTTAATCAGTAGTCCAAAAATAAATCCTATTGGACAATTCTTACTCATAGGCCCCATATAGAGCTGCTTCCCGATCTTCACTTAAATCTATCAAAAAACAAAAATATTGCACTGATTCTTCTCAAATTTTGTTTGTATATATTTTCGCAAAATACAAGAGACTTTACCAAATATAGTCAGGATCGGTCCATTTTTGGGCCTAGTCCCCATATAGATATAGCATCCGATATGAATTTTTTCATATCTTCATAACACAAATATATGACCTAGACCCACCTTTAATTATACCGATCGCCTCAGAATCACTTTCTGAGTCGATTTAGCGATGTCTGTCCGTCCGTCCGTCTGTGTGTCCATGTAAACTTTTAAATCAAACTATAGGTCGCAAATATGAATACATTTTGATAAAATTTGGTATGTTAGCTTTTGTTGGCCATAGGATGAACGCTATTGAAATTGGTGAAATTCGGTCCATGTTCAGACGTAGTCCCCATACAAATGACCCCTATGAAATCGACATAAATTGCCATAAGATCCAAATTATCATATAGATCTCAGTCAATTTGGGTTTATTTGTGTTTATTATATCCGTTAATCAGTAGCCCAAAAATAAATCCTATTGGACAATTCTTACCCATAGGCCCCATATAGAGCTGCTCCCCGATCTTCTGTCAAAAAGCAAAATTATTGCACAGATTTTTCTCAAAATTGGTTTGTATATAGTTTTTCAAAATATAAGTGACTTTACCAAATATGGTCAGGATTGGTCTATTTTTCGACCTAGTCCCCATATAAATATAGCATCCAATATGAACTTTTTCATATCTGCAGCCAAAAAATTAATAACGATGGCTCTCAAATTTGGTTTATGGTTATTTTCTATATCCAATAAGTTGGATATAAGAGATAGGGTCCCTAAACCATAGTATAGGGTATCATATGGTCGGTCTAGACTGACTACTATTTTCTTCCTTGTTTTATTGTTAAAATCGTTTTCTGATATAAGTGCTGGTTTATCTTGATCGATGTGATAAGTTTTAATCAGATTGCCTTTTTGAATTTTAAAAACTTTATTATTTCATTCAATGATACGAAGAAGTCCTTCAAAAGAAAGTTTGGGCCTTTATAGCTTTAACGTAAACATAAGCACTAGTTGAAAGATGTTTGGGAATAAATTGAGTATCAATATTATGGTAACCAACTTTCGATATCACCGCAAAAAATAGCCGCGAAGTTTTCGTAAAGTTTCTTCCACTGGAACTTCAGTATTACCTTTAATTACCAGTTCTTCTAGTTTGAACAGTTTGGCCATCTACAAGTTCTGCTGGAGAACATTTCAAATCTACTTTTATTTAAGTTCGCAAACCTAATATAACAAATAGTTAAATTTCTGACCATTTTATAGAGTTGATGATGAAAACAAAGCGGATTTAAATTGCCTATGAATTCATTCGTGTATACCATTTGCCTGCGGTGAAGTATGTTCTCAATGTGTCTCTAGTAATGATGTTCACTGAAGTAAATTGAGTACCTTGATCTGCAGAGATTCTAATAGGTACACCATATCGCGGCATATAGTTTTCAATAAATAATTTTGCAAGAGAACGCGCACAAACATTGCGCACAAAGTAAGCTTCTGGCCAGCATGAATATCGATCTGTAATTGTCAGAATATACTTACAATCATTTGAAACAGGGAGAGGATCAACAAAATCTATATAGATATGTTCAAAACGAACTTTTGGGATTACAACAGTTTGAACTGTACCTGTTTATTTTGGCACTCTGAACATTCTGACCGCTACCAACCCACTCATTTATATCTTTTGTAATTTCTGGCCAAATATATTTAGATTGAATTTATTTTCTAGTTGACATAGGGATAAATAACGAATTTTCTAAGAAATCAATTTGCGTAAATGTGGTAGTAGATATGGTTTAGGAGATGTACTAGAAACATTACAACAAATTCTTATTTCAGTATTAGGTATTAAAATTTTCTTTTGAGTTAAATTTAGTATTCGGTGAAGAAACGATCAATCTCAATGAATCATCCAAGCTCTGTTCATTATAAAGAGTATCAATACTAATATCGGGGTTGTAATTGAATCGACTTCTGGAATACGAGATAACGAATCTGCAACGATGTTTTGTTTTCCGGTCACATATTTAATGTTATTATTATTATTATTATTATTATTATTATTATTATTATTATTATTATTATTATTATTATTATTATTATTATTATTATTATTATTATTATTATTATTATTATTATTATTATTATTATTATTATTATTATTATTATTATTATTATTATTATTATTATTATTATTATTATTATTATTATTATTATTATTATTATTATTATTATTATTATTATTATTATTATTATTATTATTATTATTATTATTATTATTATTATTATTATTATTATTATTATTATTATTATTATTATTATTATTATTATTATTATTATTATTATTATTATTATTATTATTATTATTATTATTATTATTATTATTATTATTATTATTATTATTATTATTATTATTATTATTATTATTATTATTATTATTATTATTATTATTATTATTATTATTATTATTATTATTATTATTATTATTATTATTATTATTATTATTATTATTATTATTATTATTATTATTATTATTATTATTATTATTATTATTATTATTATTATTATTATTATTATTATTATTATTATTATTATTATTATTATTATTATTATTATTATTATTATTATTATTATTATTATTATTATTATTATTATTATTATTATTATTATTATTATTATTATTATTATTATTATTATTATTATTATTATTATTATTATTATTATTATTATTATTATTATTATTATTATTATTATTATTATTATTATTATTATTATTATTATTATTATTAATTTTTTATTAATGAAAATCCTAATGTAACAAGATTTAAAATCTTATAAAACAACATTAGTCATAACAAATTAATTTTCAGTAAGAAGAATGTATGTAAGTTTAATTTATAATTAAAATTAAAAGAATAATATAAAATAAAATATAATATAAAATATATAAAAAAATCATGTGAGTCCGATCACAGGGAAGATGTGTAAACATCTAGTAATTAAAAATTTGTTTATGTCATTTTTTAAAATCAAACAGAAAGCGTCATCTATTTATCACTTATAGCAAAAACTGTTTCAGCTAATTCAACAACCCTTTGCTGTAAAACGTTAAAAATATCCCAATATAAACGTATATAAGTGATACATAGATGACGCTTTTAAAAAAGTGGCATAAAAAACAATGTTATATCATAATTTTTTCATCAATACAATCATAAGTCACACCGCGTTATCTGCTTCAGCTCACACCGATATGAGTTACGCTGTTTTTGTGATTGTATTGTGAAATAGAAATATACCCCCCTGCGCGTATAGATGTTTACACATCAAAAATAAAATAAAAATGTAAAAATAAAGTGTAAAAATATCCTGCACAGCAGGTAACAATTATATAGAAATTAAAATTAAATTAACTAAAGAAATTAAAATGAAGTATTAAAAATCAATTGAGAAAAAATTTAAATAGTTCTTTCTCAAATGATGTTGTATTTGATATTTTGTGAAGTTGATTATTTAAAGTATGTAACGAGTTCCAAAGACGTATGCCATTTACAAAAAAGTGTCTTTCGGATATTAGTCTATTGTACAATATTGGTACAAGACAGTTATTACGGTTAGATCTTGTAAATAGTAATCGCTCGAAAAGGTAAACGGGTTCTTTAGTGAAAATAATTTTATGAACCATAAGTAAAGTTCTAAATTTAAGATAGCCTTCAAATGAAATGCCATAAATTTTATTTAGAAAAGCGGAGATACTATCATATTTGCGTAAACCGTAAACATATCTAACAATACTTTTAAAGACGCGTGTAAGTTTCTGTCTGCACTATCACAACCTGACAACAATTCACAACCATATAAAAGCGTAGGTAAGATAAACGATTTTGCAAGAACAAATCTAATTTTCTGCGGTGTGAAGTACTGAGAAGACCAAAGACTACGGAGAATACTATAAACTTTTCCAGAAGCTTTGTTAATTTGATCATGCCAAGTTAGGGTATTATTAAAAATCATTCCAACGTTTTTAGCATTCGCAACGTAGGCGATATCCACTCCATTAATACTAACTTTCGGAAGAAAAGTGGTATCATATATCTTTTTAAAAATAACAAGGCACTAAGATTTTTTCGGATTTAAGGTAAGACAATTCAACCTAGCCCATTCAAATACGTGGTTCAGTTCTGTATTCAGGTTCTGTACACAATTTTCCACATCTCGTACGTTACATGATGTGTATAACTGAACGTCATCAGCGCACATGTGCATTTGGCATGAATTAATTACACGTGGTAGATCATTTATGTAAATAGAAAACAAAAGAGGGCCAAGTATAGACCCCTGCGGAACACTCCTACTAAAAGACGCAGAGGTAGACGACTTGTTTTTAGAGACAACTACTTGCTCTCTATTCCGAAGGTAAGAGCTGATCAATTTAGAGGAGGGTTCAGAATGACCAAAAATATGTTTAAGCTTTTTAACAAGAATATCACGGTCCACTGAGTCAAAAGCTTTAGAGTGGTCCAATAAAGTCAAAAAAGCAATATTACCACTATCAACGATATAACGAAGATCTTCCGATATATCAATTAAAGTAGTGATACACCCTATTTTCCTGCGAAAACCAGATTGCTTAGATGATAAAAGATTATTATTGGATATATGTTCATTCATTTGTTTGCTCATAATTTTTTCGAAAACTTTCGAAAGAAAAGGAAGTACGGAAATTGGCCTGTATTCTTTATTAAATTTCTGCAAGGGAATTACTTTTGCCCATTTCCACAAATCAGTGAAAATAGATTTTGTAAAAATAGTGTTAAAAATATGAGTGATATAGGGTAAAACCTGTGGTAAAATAGCTTTAATAAATATTGGATTCATACCGTCTAGACCAATAGATTTTGACTTTATGGAAAGAAAAGCTTCCAGAACATCCTCCTGGTTAACGCAGGAAAAACTAAAAAAATAATCCAGATTGCAATCAGGTAGATTTGCATAAGAGTCAGAACGAAGAGGAGTTGAGTCATTTGAAGTAAATTGTCTACTCAATTCATTTAGTTCAAAAGTGGAAAGATTTACCGATTCACTTTCATCTTTATAACCAATTTTCTTTATCTCTTTCCACATATTTTTAGTATCTATAGCCTCTGAAAATGCAAGACTATAATAGCGTTGCTTAGCTAACTTTACTTCCCTAGTAACAGCTCTACGTAGTGATTTAAAAATTTCATTTGACTGTGTAGTTTTATATCTTTTCTACTTATCGTAAGCAGAATTTCTTTTAACTATAATATCACAAATATTTTGATTAAACCAAGGCTTAGTAGAAGATTTAACAGTTTTCTTTCTAACCGGTACGATAGATATCATAAAAAAAGGATATCTGTTGGTTTAAATCAGGATTACTGTAGATACTGGTCCAATTGATTATATTAATTTCATTTAAAATAGCATCATAGTTAATATTCTTGTAATCCCGGAAAGTAATATGCTGTGGTTTTTTATGTTTGGAAGGTTAAAGATCATATAAATGACGTCATGTTTTGAGAAATTGGGAGAAAAAAACTGGTCATGCAAAAGAACTTTTCTAATATCTGAGACAAAGAACACGTCAATAAGGGTACTACTCATTGAAGTGAAGTGAATGGGGATAGTAGTGTTTACAGCTATAAGCCCAATCGGTTGAAAAGTGAAATTAGATCAGAATCATCATCATTCATCTAACATATTAACAACCGGAGAAATATCTAGTGAATCATTAGGTCTATAAAAAAAAGACCTATGAGATATTTGCTTACGTCACAAGGAAGTTCAATAAATACAAAATCATATTCTTCATCGATCGATTTGCAAACAAATCGAGAACGTAATTGTTTCTTGACATACATTGCAACGCCTCCAGCACGTTTACCAGTATTCCTATCAGCTCGAAATAAATCATAGCCGTCTATTTTGACCTGAAAGTTTCTTATCTTATTCGGATTGATCCATGTTTCAGATATACAAATTACATCAATTCCTGAGTTTTCAAAAATGTATCGAAATTCATCAAATTTACAAAAAAGACTTTGAGCATTTAAGTGACAAATTTTTAAACCTTCCTTTTGTTTACCAATTATACGAATCATAGAATGAGTGTTGTATTTGGAACTCGACCGAATATTAGAAGAAGTCATAATAAAGTATTAAACAAATATCAACATCAAATAAGATATACTAAAAAAATTTAAAATAAAAAGGCATAATAAAAAGGAAAGATATAAAAAAAAATACAAAAATAAAAATAGGTTATGGAAATAATCACGACAGTTTTAAATTTTAAAATATTACTGGCGAAACCCTTCTACTACAGAAACTGGAAAGTTGTCATGTGTGTTTTTCGATGTTTCGATATTTTCCTGAAAACGCACATTCTCCACACAAAACGCGCTATCGGACTTAGAGCGTTTGGCATAAATACGGCCACGGCGAGTGTTAACTGATGAGAGTAGTTTTTTCCATTTTAACTTAATATTATTAGTGAATATATAGTCTAGTTGTCTCGTTTGTCTAGGAGAGTGTTCGGTTTTCGAATTTAATACAAATGTGAGAGGTTTATGATCCGTTGTTTAAACTTGATATAATTGAATGATAATATTCAAATAATTTGTTTTTGTTTTATTTGTTGTTATGTTGTTGACAGAACATATTCTTTATATATTGTTTTCAAATAAAAATTGTTAATAATATTTAAATGCAGTTAAGGCTTTTCGCGAGACAAAATTAAACGAATAGCACAGGTCATGGGCGGGTAAAGTGTAATGGGTGTTTATTTACATCTTATCCTCTTCTCTAGCTTCACACTCAATTCTGTTTTATTTCCTCACTAACATTTTTATACTTTCTCTTTTCTCTTGATCAGTTTTTTTCTTTTCTAATTCTATTTAGCTACATTTTTGTTTGTTTTCGACACTAAATCTAAAAAGGTTTTCTAAAAGATAAGCCCTTTGTTTATAGGGGTCGACACACCACTACCTGAAACTTTCAATATTTACCTGAACTGGATGACAATGCACTATTTTATAGATTTTACCACGATATTATCACTATTCCTAGCCGTTAACCTAAAACAGGATTTTTGTAATTGAATTTGCTTTTATCAAGCGTATAAAAGAATATCTTAATTTTTTTTTGTTTTACACTTATTTTATTATAAGTTGTAGTCTGGAGAGATCTTGAATTTATTTAATTCCAATTTGTTGTTCGCAAGTCTGTTAATCTGACCCATTGTACGTTGCTGTCAAAGTTATACTTATGTCTAATGTGTAGTAGCTTATATGTTTGCAGATGTAAACTTAAATCTTCGATCTGAATCAAGGTTCCTGGCTTTTATTGGATTTTTAGTATTTTGTGTGTTTTTTTTTTTAAATTACATCATTTGATTGCACAACTCATACTTAAAATCCTTTTAAGCCTTGTTATAGTTTTTTAAATTTTTGTATGTTGTATGTTTAATTTAAGCTGGTTTGTGAGTGCTCGTTTAATAATAAAAAACTGCAATTTAGAACTTATTAAAAGTAAAACTGAAAGCTTTCAGAAAATAACTTTTTAAATTGTTAATCCAACAAATAAAATCAAAAATATATAAAACATAAACGGAAGCAGGCATCAGTTAAACTCTTTTTTGTATGATTTTGCAAAAGTACAAAAAGTTATGATTAACAGTGAATGATTAACTTTTATTTTTAAATGCATTTATAATGTAGAATCATTAAGAGGCAAATTGATGTGCGTTTTATTTTTATAATAATTGGGGCATGTTGTGTGTATTTTTTAAGTCAATAACTTCAGAGGAAATTTGAAAATCAATTTAAATTAGTAAAAGCTCTCATTACACAGTGGAACAGGTCTTGTCAAGGGGAAGAGGGGTAGAGAGTGAAAAATTCCAAGTCGTGGTGAAAGTACTAAAACATTATAGTAAAACCTCCAAACGGTTTGGCGTTAACACGCCAAAGTTTTTCTTTATGTTTTATATATTTTTCTATTATCTTGACGTTTGTTTGCTTAGTTTATCTTCAATAACACAAGAACCATTGACATTTTCTCATTTAATACTTCAGAAACTAGCTTCTGCAAATCAAGTTTGACTAATTTTATGGAATATAATTTCCAAAAATTCTTAATTTACCCATTTTTTCAATAAAATTTTTTAATTACATATTATATTCAGAGCGCATGATTATTATTTGTTAATAGAATAGAAAAATATATACGTATGCTTAATATTTTTAATATTAAATCAGACATACACTAGTATTCGTTATTCTATTTTTTTACACGGATATATTAATAAAAATTTTTTTATTTATGCCTTAGCTATATTTTTGCTGAACATTGAAATGGGAAATCATAAGTGGTTCTTGAGTTATAGCTGAAAGACTAATCAAACAAACATCAAGATAAGGAAAAAAATATAAAATGTCATAGAAAACAAGTAAGAAAATTATAGTCGGTCTAGACCGACTATACGATACCCTACACCATGCGTTTGGATACCCTATCTCTTAGGCCTAACAAATTGGATATAGAAAATAAGCATAAGCCAAATTTGAGTGGCATTGTTTTTAATTTATTTCCTTTGAATATGAAAAAGTTCATATCGGATGTTATATTATGTGGGAATTAGGTCGAAAAATGAACCGATCCTGACCATATTTGGTAAGGTCACTTACTTTTTACAAAAAACATGCACAAACTAAAGTTGAGGAAAATCTAAGCAATATTTTAGTTTTTTGATAGATTTAAGTGAAGATCGGGAAGCAGCTTTATATGGGGACTATGACCAAGAACTATACTATAGGGTATGTATTTGGACTACTGATTAATGGGTGTAATAAACACATACAAACCCAATTTCACCGAGATCTATATGCTAATTTGGATCATATGGCAATTTAAATCGATTTCATAGGGGTCATTTGTATGCCGACTCTATCTGAACATGCACCGATTTCCGCTGATTTCAATAGCATTAATGCTGTGACTGACAGAAGCTTGCGTACTAAACTTCATCTTAATTTGTTCACATTTGCGACCTGTAGTTTGATTACAAAGTTTACGTGGACACACAGATGGACAGACGGACGGACGGACATCGCTAAATCGACTCAGAAAGCGATTCTGAGGCGATCGGTATGATTAAAGGTGGGTCTAGGTCAAATAATTGTGGTAGTTACAAACATCAGCACAAAGTCATTATACCCTGACCACATAGTGGTATAGGGTATAAAAAGTTTGGCCTGGGAACGTCAAACCCTTTGGAGGTTTTACTATATTAGCCTAGACTGGGAATTTCTAAGCACCCAGACAATTACCCCAAAAATTTTCCACAGTGTCATATTTTTGCAATCGCTTCGTATATTTTATATACTCACAGTATGTTCTGTTAAAACCAGAGTTCAGAAAAAAGCACACACTGAATAAAAAACTCGTACATAATGTAAACAAACATAACTTATACCAACACACACATATTTTTATTTTCATATCAATTATATTTGTTTTTAAATTTTCTTCGGTGCCAAACACAATCATGACTTGTGTTCGTTTTAATATTTCGTTATTTACACGAACATTTTTCTATCACATACTTTTTGTTTCGATCACACATAAACCACACAGATTCGAGTGTTGCTTTATTTGAAGTTCGTGTTCTGGTACGTGTACTGAAAAAAACACAGAACATGTACAATAAACAGGTTCGAGTTCAGTTATATTTTAAGCCGTGTTCTGGCTCGTGTACTAAGAAAAAACAGAACATGTACAATAAACAGGTTCGAGTTCAGTTATATTTTAAGTCGTATTCTGGCTCGTGTACTAAGAAAAAATAGAACATGTACAATAAACAGGTTCGAGTTCGTTATATTTTATGTCATGTTCTGGCTCGTGTACTGCGAAAAATTTAAACATCAATTCGCGATCTGATACACCCCGATAAAAACGACGAAAATTGTTTAATAAAAACAATTACATATAATTTCAGCGAAAATCACAAAAAAAATGGCCAATAAAATTTTAAAATATTTGACAATTGTAAACAATTTGCAACGTAAGTCATAAAAAAGGTTCAATAAAATTTTAATAAATTTGGTTGAAACAATTCTCGTCGTTTTATCGGGGTGTATCAGATCGCGAATTGATGTTTCAATTTTTCGCAGTACACGAGCCAGAACACGAATTTAAAATATAACTGAACTCGAACCTGTTTATTCTTATAGTATAATTTTAAATTAATAAATTTAATACACGGACACGATGTTATTCTTTAAGCTAATATCATTTTTTTACATAAAATTCCTTTATACCAAAATAACTAAATTATGCACTATGTATAATGTGGTTGATTTTTTTTATCTACGAAAAAAGAGAAAAATTATTTATTTTTTTAATTTTTTAATAATAATAAAATAATAAAAATCAATAATTTTATTTTTACTTACCTTATTTTTACTTACCTTTTCTCCGAGCTTTCATGGCTGTAAAATTGTTCAAGATCATCCAGATCCAAATTTCTTACAATATCACGTGCGGTGGAAAGGGTAGCTAAACCATTAAGGCGATCTTGGAGCGCAAATAAATTTTTATTAATCTAAGTTTAGAAAAGCTTCTCTCTGATATCGGGCACTGATAAGTTATGTGACAAATACTTCTATTACGAGTATCAATTTCAATAAAACTTAAGAAATGCTCATACACCTCGATGTGTTTCTCAACACTACTTGGACAGACCACTCGGACAATTAATGACATTTGCTCAGTATGGTAAACATCTGGAGAACAATCAACGATTATTGAATAATATTTATTCAGTTTTATTCCTATTAGTAATTGGCTGCAGAATTTAACAATGTAATCATTTCATATTGAATTATTTTGCCCAGATAATGTACGTGTAATTATTTATTTTTTATTTGACGTACGTGTTTTTTCAAGATTTGGTCGAATTTAGCTATGAACTACGTAATTTGTAAGAAATTTCCATTGTCATAGTTCTCGATATATATTTTTTATTTATATATATATTTAATATCTACTTTATGTGGGAAGTGCTACGCCCACTTATTCGATTCCGCCCATTTTTGTCATGTCTAGCTACTAACGTTAATAGCAGTTGATCTCACACAAATATTCAAAGCTCTCCCTGTCATAGTAATCAATATATGTGTTATTAAAGTTCACTTTTTATGGGAGGTACCATGCCCATTAAAAAAATTCATGCCAGTCCGATCGCAGGGGAAATGTGTAAAC
Source organism: Cordilura impudica (assembly GCA_963682025.1). Lineage (NCBI taxonomy): Eukaryota > Metazoa > Arthropoda > Insecta > Diptera > Scathophagidae > Cordilura > Cordilura impudica. The sequence continues at coordinate 62,177,223 of OY821520.1, read as the reverse complement.
ATCTAGTAATTTTTTCTAGTAGTTTTTTTTATAGCACTTTCGTAAAATCAAACAGAAAGCGTATCGCTTATAGCAATCAACTGCAGGGGCTCTGTTAATATAAAAATATTTATTATAATTTATTATTTTAACCGGTTAATTTTAAATTTTCATTTTTTATTTTTAATTTTTCATTTTTCATTTTTCGTTTTTCGTTTTTCGTTTTTTGTTTAATTTTTTATTTTCAATTTTTCATTTTTATTTTTAATATATTTTTCATTTTTTATTTTTAATTTTTCATTTCTTATTTTTTATTTTTTATTTTTTATTTTTTTAATATTAGTTTTAAATTTTTCGTTTTTCAGTTTTCATTTTTCGTTTTTTATTTTCAATTTAATTTTCATTTTTTATTTTACATTTTTTATTTTTAATTTTTTATTTTTAATTTTTTATTTTTCATTTTTCATTTTTCATTTTTTATTTTTCATTTTTTATTTTTCCTTTTTCATTTTTCGTTTTTCATTTTTCATTTTTCATTTTTCATTTTTCATTTTTATTTTATTATTTTTAATTTTTCGTTTTTTATTTTTAATTTTTTATTTTTCATTTTTTATTTTTTATATTTAATTTTTAATTTTTAATTTTTTATTTTTCATTTTTTATTTTTTATATTTAATTTTTAATTTTTTATTTTTCATTTTTCATATTTCATTTTTCATTTTTAATTTTTCATTTTTCGTTTTTCATTTTTCATTTTTCATTTTTCATTTTTCATTTTTCATTTTTCATTTTTCATTTTTCATTTTTCATTTTTCATTTTTCATTTTTCATTTTTCATTTTTCATTTTTCATTTTTCATTTTTCATTTTTCATTTTTTATTTTTAATTTTTAATTTTTAATTTTTAATTTTTAATTTTTCGTTTTTCATTTTTAATTTTTCGTTTTTTGTTTTAAATTTTTTATTTTTCATTTTTTTATTTTAAATTTTTCACTTTTCTTTTTTATTTTTCATTTTTTATTTTTCATTTTTCATTTTTCATTTTTTATTTATTATTTTTAATTTTACATTTTTCGTTTTTTATTTTTAATTTTTTATTTTACATTTTTCATTTTTTATTTTTCATATTTCATTTTTCATTTTTTATTTTTCATTTTTTATTTTTCATTTTTTATTTTTTATTTTTCCTTTTTCATTTTTCGTTTTTCATTTTTTATTTATTATTTTTAATTTTTAATTTTTCGTTTTTTATTTTTAATTTTTTATTTCTAATTTTTCGTTTTTTATTTTTCGTTTTTCGTTAATTATTTTTCATTTTTCAGTTTTTATTTTTAATTTTTATTTTTAATTTATTTTTCATTTTTCATTTTTTATTTTTCATTTTTTATTTTTTATTTTTAATTTTTTATTTTTCATTTTTCATTTTTGATTTTTAATTTTTAATTTTTAATTTTTAATTTATTTTTAATTTTTCATTTTTTATTTTTAATTTTTAATTTTTATTTTTTTATTTTTCATATTTCAGTTTTTAATTCTAATTTTTCGGTTTTCATTTTTCGTTTTTTATTTTTAATTTTTCATTTTTTATTTTTAATTTTTTATTTTTCCTTTTTCATTTTTCGTTTTTCATTTTTCATTTTTTATTTATTATTTTTAATTTTTAATTTTTCGTTTTTTATTTTTAATTTTTTATTTTTCATTTTTCATTTTTAATTTTTAATTTTTCATATTTCATTTTTCATTTTTCATTTTTCATTTTTCATTTTTCGTTTTTCATTTTTCATTTTTCATTTTTTATTTTTCATTTTTCATTTTTAATTTTTTATTTTTAATTTTTAATTTTTCGTTTTTCATTTTTAATTTTTCGTTTTTTGTTTTTACTTTTTTATTTTTCATTTTTATATTTTAAATTTTTAATTTTTCTTTTTTATTTTTCATTTTTCATTTTTTATTTTTAATTTTTTATTTTTAATTTATTTTTAATTTTTCATTTATTATTTTTAATTTTTTATTTTTCATTTTTTATTTTTCATATTTCATTTTTTATTTTTCATTTTTTAATTCAAATTTTTCGGTTTTCATTTTTCGTTTTTCGTTTTTTATTTTTAATTTTTCATTTTTTATTTTTAATTTTTAAATTTTAGTTTTTATTTTTAATTATTTTTCATTTTTAATTTTTTATTTTTCGTTTTCCATTTTTTATTTTTTATTATTCATTTTTTATTTTTCATTTTCCATTTTTTTATTTTTAATTTTTTATTTTTAATTTTTCATTTTTAATTTTTTATTTTTAATTTTTCGTATTTCGTTTTTCGTTTTGCATTTTTCTTTTTTATTTTTAATTTTTAATTTTTAATTTTTTATATTTAATTTTTTTTATTTTTCATGTTTAATTTTTTATTTTTAATTTTTTATTTTTCATTTTTTGTTTTTATTTTTTCATTTTTTATTTTTAATTTTTCATATTTTGTTTTTCATTTTTTATTTTTAATTTTTAATTTTTCATTTTTTATTTTACATTTTTAATTTTTTATTTTAATTTATTTTTCATGTTTCATTTTTTATTTTTAATTTATTATTTTTAATTTTTAATTTTTTAGTTTTAATTTTTTATTTTTTAATTTTCATTTTTCCTTTTTATTTTTTTTTTAATATTATATTTTTTATTTTTCATTTTTCATTTTTTATTTTTCATTTTTTCTTTTTATTTTTTTTTTAATATTTTATTTTTCATTTTTCATTTTTAATTTTTCATTTTTTGTTTTTCATTTTTCATTTTTTATTTTTCATTTTTTTTCATTTTTTATTTTTCATATTTAATTTTCAAACAGGTTATCATAATATCATAATTTTTTCACCAATACAATCACATTTTGCTTTACCACTCACATCTTACGCTCACATGTTACGCTTACATGTTACGCTGTTTTTGAAATTTACGCGTATAGATGTTTACACATCAAAAATATATAGCCTATAGTTCCTTCCCGATAACAGTGAGACTCCGTAAAAATTTTAGGAAAATCGGTACAATGGTTTTGGCTCCTATATAGTACAAACGAACAAATACTTACACTTTCCCTTTTATACTCGTACATATGTAATCACAGCTTAACGTCACTGCATTTGGCATGTAGGAGACGTATGATGAATAAATTTCTTTAACAAAATCACTCATACGTTGAGATGTTTTTATTAAAGCAGTTGGCTTACTTGCCAAATTCACAGATTCAGTTTCAAAGCATTTATGATTCTAGTTTTTTTTTTAGCGCTTTTAAACAGGATCATATTTAAAAGTTATAGTTTTTTAGATCTAAGAATTTATTGGCTCGTATCTTTAATATCTCTTTTTTTATTTGTTTATGTTATTAAATTTATTTAATTACTAGATGTAACCCGGTGCGCTTCGCTACACCCTCCCCCTCCCCCCCCTTCCGAATTGTTACGAAAAGGCTCACGCAAGTCCCAAGGCTCTCACTAACACAGTAATTCAGATATATCACATTTAATATTAAGTTTGTATAGGGGTACCATGCGCATTTGTCCAATCCCGCCCATTTTTTTGTCTGACTACTCACGTTAATAATAGATGACCTAAGATAAATTTTCAAAGCTCTCTCTATCATAGTACTTTATATATATGATATTAAAAATTTACTTTGAATGGGAGGTGCCACGCCCACTAAAAATATTTAAAAAAAATACAGCCTGTAGCACTTCCGATATCCGCAGTAAGAATCAGTGAAAATTTCAGGAAGATCAGATAAGTCTTTACGGAGATTACCTCCTACAAACAAACAAACACATTACCTCTTTAATTCTTTTTTTTTGAATATGTTTTTTGTTTTCGCGATTTTTGATTTTGACAATATATTTTCCACGACAAATCACATTGATAACTAATGTACTTGTCAAAAGACTGTAGCTTTCGTAGTACATCATATTTTTGATATAGGAGGTGCCACGCCCACTTATCCCATCCCGCCCAATTTTTATTGGACTACTCATATTAATATCTGAGGGACTCGTGCAAAATGTCGAGCCTTTCCCAGTTATATGATATTAGATATCTACTTTGCATGGGTGGTGCTACGCCCACTGCTTCTATCACGCCCATTTTTTTGTTCGACTAATCACACAAAGAACCTATGGGATCACGCAAAGCCACAAAGCTCTCTCTTTTTCAGTACTCCAAATATTTGACATTTAATAGTTACTTTGCATGGGGAGCTCCACGCCCATTGGTGTGAACCCGCCAATTTTTTTATCTGACTACTCATACTAAGATCTGATGGTGTCGTGCAAAGTGCCAAAACTTCCCTCTTTTAGTACACCAGTTATATGATATCATATATTTACTTTGTACGGGCGGTGCCACGCCCACTGCTCCGATCACGCCCATTTTTTGTCTAACTAATCATATGAATAACTTATGGGTTCACACAAAGTCCCAAGACTCTCACTATAACAGTACTCCAGATATATGGCATTTTATATTTTATTTGTATGGCAGGTGCCACGCCTATTGGTCCAATAGTGCCCATTTTTTGTCCGACTGCTCACATTAATAATAGGTGCCATCAGACAAATTTTAAAAGCTCTCTCTAACATAGTACTCGAGATATATAACATTGAATTATTACTTGTATGGGAGGTACCACGCCCACTTCTCCGATCCGGCCCATTTCCGGCGCGGCTACTAATATTAACAATAGGTGACCTCACACAAATTTGCAAAGCTCTCCCTGTCATGGTACTCAATATATGTATATGATATTAAAAATTTACTTTGTGTGGGAGGTGCCACGCCCACTAAAAATATTAAAAAAATTATAGCCTATAGCACTTCCCATATCCGCAGTAAGACTCTGTGAAAATTTCAGGAAGATCAGATGGCTAGTTACGGAGATTACCCCCTACAAACAAACAAACAAACAAACAAACAAACAAACAAACAAACAAACACACATTACCTCTTTATTATATTAGTATAGATATTAAAATATTATATTTCAAGAAAATAATCTCTGGAATAAATATTTAAATACTTAATTTAATATAATTTTAAATTTCCAACGTCTTCAATGCTAAGCACTTTTGACATATTCCTATGAAAGATTTATAGAACATTTCCAAACATTGCTAGTAACTTGGGAGACCGACATACAGACATACTGACGACATACTTATATGCAAAACATGAAAGTGATGTTAAATCAATTTAATTTTATAAGCTAGTGTTCGATAAATTTTGGTAAGTTTTGAGTGGTTGTCTAACATTTGTATGCAGTTTAATTTTTATGGTTCTACTGTAACACTGAGATTAGTTAGAATCATGTATTGGTTAAAACAAGCATTTAGGTTAAAACACCTGCAACCTGTATTTAGGTTAAATGCAAATAAACATTTTCAATTTGCATGTTTACTACGTAATTGAATTCATACGAACTAACATGCATACAATTCGCATTCTCTCCTTGATGATGTAGTTGTTAAAATGCTTTCCGAATAAGGTTGCCGAAGAAATTTAATTTTATATTAGTATGAAGTGTTTAAATCTTAAAGAGCAATAATGTTTATTCATGAATTTCAGATTATTGGCAATTTGATGTAATAAATTTGAAAATAAATTTTTCAAATTTTGTAAAGCATTCTTCGTTTGGTTAGAAAAATTATAATTTATAGCACATGGATAGATACATCTTAGGTCATCTTGATTCGAAAAAATTCTTTGTGGTTTTTGACTTATATACAATACTTCCCATCAAAAATTATTTCACTTACAAATTTGGAATGAATTTAAAATTTTTACTTTAGAAGTCTTTTTTTTTTACAGACAAGTAAAATTCAAAGTCGGCAAATTATTATATTAAATTAAATTTGTTCAACCCGATATTCAGGACCTTCTTAGAATTGTGTTTGGTATACATTTTAATTGTTAAAAAAATGAATAAATTATTCATTCACAAATGGAATTCAAAAGTTGTAGAAAAGCTACTTAATCAACAAATTAATTATTACTTTTCAATATTGTAAATAATAATCGATTTACTGACATCTTTGTTGCGGTTAAAGTAAGAGATAATTTCCTAATTTCACAACAGGTATGTAGCATTGCCTATGCCATAAATTAAAAAATCCAGAAATTTTGGTACACGATTTCACAGCAGCTTATCTTTTGAGAGTAAAAGTTCGACGTCTCTATAATTTTTCTTGGATTAGTTTGAAATTTTGGAAATGTAATATATTTAAATAGATAAGTTCTAATAATTCAAATACTAAAAAAATCTTGAGTGAAAATTTTCAATAATATTATATCTAACTTGAAAAAAAGCAAATTTTTACACATATGTATTAGGGTGGCCCTTAAAAAAAGTGTTCAAACTCTCGCCCCCTAGAAATATCGAATAGCAAAAAAACTGAGAAATGCAAAGTTTTGGTTTAATCGAAAAAAATTTTGAGGTGCCTCAACGCGACTGAAAATTTGGAGTGCATATGGGGATATATGACTTATTTTCCCAGATTTTACCACAATTTCGTTCTATAGTATAATTTTTTCGACAAGCTGTTACATTAGTCGATTTCAGTACTAAATTATCTCTTCAAAAAGCTTTATTGCTTCAAAATCGAATAAAAACCCGCCAAGAAATAACAAATGCCCCAGACCACTTTTGTGATAAAAAAAAAACTAGGCCATAAAAAAAACTAGGTTTATTAAACTTTAAGAAATTAATTAAAGCCAACATTTTGTTTTAGTCTCTATATCTATAAGTACTTAGATATGAAGTATTGTTTTATTACCGCGTTGTTAACCTATTGCCCGTTGAGATCAAAAATGGAAAATTTTTTTGATAAACTTTTGAAAACTCCTTTTTCAAGTTTTGAAAAATTTTCTTTAACAAAATTTTAAAAAAATGATCTGGCTCTTTAAGGTCTTGTGAAATATTTGTTTATACATTAACTCTGGCAATTTTTGCGTACATCCCTGTGCCAGAATTTTTTTGACAAGGATTTTATTTTTGCGGATTTCGAGAAAAATGGGATTTTTGTAAAATATTATGTAAATGTACTCCTTCTAAATACTTTGTATCAAAAATTAATCAGTTCTCTACTTTTAAATACTTTATTTTATCTAAAGAGCCTATGGTTTTGGAAAAATATATTATGACCCCATTAACCCTTTTGGAATTGGGGTCACATATTACCCCAAGCTAATAAAGGACAATGTTAAGGCAAAGACGCGTTTGTCTTGCTTAACTTAGGTTGATGAGAGGATAACTTGGTGTTTCACCAAGTTATTGGGTATATTAAAGCGAATTATCCAAGTGGTACACCAGGATAATAGAATTACCAATTTTGTTTGAAGTTACCCAAGTGTTACACAAGGATAACGTGGAGAACAAAAAAGAGTAGACGTTGCTTTGTTGATTGACAAAATGTTAATCACAATTTATTGACCAAAATTCTGGTAGTTAAACCTTTTAAAAAAATAAATACGTATAAAAAATATGTACGTAGTTACATATGTATATAAATTAAATCAAATAAATAAAATAATAGAAAATAACAACAAACAAAAAAGAGAAGCATAAAAAAGGCAACAGAATGTGCATACCAAACATCGATCATTATTTTCCCATCGGTAGTCAATACAGCAAATATTTAGTTTATAGCTGCGACTGCGAATTCATATCGGCTCGTGTAACTTGTATTGGCTTTGTTTGAGCCATGAATTTGCAGACGCAGTAGTTCTCACACTTGCATGTGGGAATAAACATAAGAATTTCTGCGACTGCCAATTCATATAGGCACATATAGCGTTTACTTCGTTTGAGCCATGAATTTGGCAGACGCAGCAGTTCTCATGCTTTGTTTATGACAAATAAATATAAGAATTTCTGCAACTGCTAATTCATATCGGCACGTGTAATATTTATTTATTTTGTTTAAGCCATGAGTTATGCAGACGCAGCAATTTTCATACCTTGCCTGACAAAACCGTGGGAAACGAATATAAGTTTTAATTCAATAAAGATTTGTTTTTAATTTGAAGATAAAAACATATCAAAAGAACTAACAGACATTTTATTCAAAAAATTCAAATATTTTGTAAGTCCTGTTGAATTTTTGGATACGGTGCTTGAAATATAATAACTCAATGTATAGAACCCATGTTCCTTAAAATTGAAGTAAGTCCGAGAACGCTAACCCATTATTTGCCAAGGCCAGCTTTGGACTTTAAGATGTTTTTAAATAAAAATTACCGAAGACGAGTTTTTCTATTAAACTCGAATAAACCACTATTTAGAATTTAAAAAAAATAATTCGGTTAATTTTTATTTATTTAACCCTTCAGTGCTCCTGGGATCAGAATAATCCATGTGGTATATCTTTGGTGCAATTATCTGCTTATTGCTCGCGGATATTTATTAAAACAACTTTTAACAAATTTTGACTAATTTTCTAAATAAAATAGAAAAACCCTCAAATGACCCAAAGCTAATAAAATACAATTTATTCAAAACAAAATGAAATATAAAATTAATTCCATTTATTTTGTTGTATTTAAGGATGATTTAGTGTGCGATTAAAATTGTTTTCTGTAATCACTTACGACTTGCAATAAGTATTGCTTTTCTTGTTCGTTCTTTGTTGATATGTTTTTTGCTCTCCTATCAATTTTGCGTCGCGTTCTCCTGAATCATTTACAACTTTTATTTTTGAAACAATATCACTTCCGTTTTTTATAAGTTTCAGTATCATTCCAGTAGAGAGTATCTTCATTTAGAAATTGAAAGGGAATTGCAAAACAGTTAAGCACAATTCTGTATTTATCGCAAAAATATATCACAAAGTGGCTGATCTTTTTCCATTAGTAATTCGCTAACAGCTCCGTTATTGTCGTAATGCTTTGAAATTTTAAGGACATTATGTCTTTGTAAATCGATGTCGGACTCTTGTACATTTTTCTGATATATTTTGCTGATGGTTTTCGAGTGCAGATAACCAACAACACAATTTTGCTCGGAATAGATTAAAATTTTAAATGCTGAAAAATATAAAATTTTTTATTTTTTTTTATATTTATTTTTCGAATATAAATTCGCCAAACCTTCTTCTCTCATCAGAGTATTTCAATATTTTAGGAAAATGATCTGTTAATACCTCGTATTAACTACTGCAATTTATAATAAGTTTTACTATATATTTCGGGAAATTTTTTTTTTAATTATGCCAAACTTCCATGGAATAAATATTTTCACATATTTGTATGAAAAGTGGTCGAGTTTTATCGAGTTGTAGAGTGGCCGTCATACAACTATTTTCGAAATGATAGTAAATGTAACTATTGAATAGTTCATTATCTCTGCTATTAAACGAGTAGTAGTCAGCTCGAGCTACAATTTTTGCTCGGTTTCTTTGAAATTTGCAATTCGTAATATCCTCATATTTTCAACTGCAAAAATTGTAAATTTGTATCATGTGTTCGTTTAATATTTGTTGTAAATCTATTTTATTGGAGTGTATATATTTTCGTACATTAATTTGGAAAGTGGTCGAGCTTTTTCAAGTAGTATAGTTCGATTTAAGTGAAATTTAATGATGATATTCCTGGTACTTGTACGATTCCAAAGAATATATTTATATATATAAAATTAATTTTCTGTTCGTTTTGTTGTTTGTTTGACCGCTATACAAATTTTTATTTTTCAACGGATTTTCCTGAAGTTTTGTACACACGATCTCTATACCCCAGGAAAGGTCGCCATATACTCTTTACTGGCCACGCCAACTTTTCCGCCCACTTTTTTTATAACATTTATTTTCTGTTTTTTGGTATATTTGTTCGCTAACAAATTTTTATTTGTTAGCGGATTTTTTTGAGATTTGGTACCCACGATCCTTGTACTCCAGCTAAGGTCACCATATAGTTTTCATCGACCATGCCTACTGTTACGCCCACTTTTTATATACAATTCATTTTCTGCTTTTTGGTATATTTGTTCCCTATACGAATTTTTATTTGCTAACGGTTTTCTCTGAAATTTGGTACACACAATCTCTGTACTCCAGGTAAGGTCTTACCGGCCACGCCTACTTTTACGACCACTTTTTTAATTTTTTATGGGTTTAGCTTGAATTTCCAGCACATTATTCTCAAGTCCCAGGTAAGATCGTCACATACTTTTATCGGCCACGCCCACTTTTTTTAATTTTCTATATACGCTTTTAGTATTTGTTAATATATTTAAATTTTTCAATGGACTTCCCAAAAATTTTGTGCATAAATCTCTTTACTTACTACTCTTGAGTTTACACCAATATGAAATAAGGATTTTAAATCAAAATATAACAAATTTTCCCGTCTTATTTCATTTACTATATGAGTTGCAACACCTCAAAATTAGAGCAGATTTATTTCATTAGTGAACAGATACAGGTCCACTACAGTTGGAGGATTACTTCGATTATAAATATTTGCATCTCACCTTTTTAACTACAATAAAAAACAAAACATTACATTTATTTCCATCATGCATTTTGGCTACATTGGAAAGCAACCTATTACAAATATTTCCATTTCATCTTTTCCACTATAAATGAGTTGTAAAGGTGGAAAAATAACTACTTGCAATTGTGCCTTGCACATGAAAGCATAGCGTATAGGCCGTTCTACCTCAAATGCAAAAAGGCTTAAACAAAACAGAACTCTAGAGAACCTGATTAGAGCCAAATTCGTATCGAGTCTCAACGAATTAGACAATCTGAGTCGAAAAATGCTGAAACACTTGAGCAAACCCAATAACTCTTGAAGCCCAAAGATCAAGACAAGCTTTGTAAGAGAAGCGGAAATGCCTGAATCTAATCCAGTGCGACTAGGGAATGTGAAACTCTTGAAACGACTGTAATATCCCTACCAGAAGACTTTTGTAAGTTGGTTTTTCATTGCAGGAGATGGTACAAAAAGTTGTTTCTAACATAACGTACATAAGAGGACAATCTCTTACGGTAACAGGTATCAACTTAGAATCTCCCTGTATTTCTCATAGACAAGCTTTCGTATATGCACCAGAAGGATAAACCAGAATTGCTGTATATCCTCAAGCTCTAGAATAACTAAAATTTTTAACTTTTAGACATAACACTCAAAATAATCCATGCTAAGTTGTAGTGGTAAGCAGGCGCTCAGCACTTAGCCCCCAATGAACAAATTCTCCATACTGCTCTCAATAAACGTATTTAAAATCTGTATTCTTTTCAATAGCATAATTTCGGTGCGCAGACGCGACGCGATTCACTCGCGGAACACAGCTGCGCTCAAATATCGGATGATCTGAAGTATATAATTTGGCAATTAAAATAGGTTGACAACAACTTCGCGGCAGCACTGGTGTGGCTGCCAAACGCGCGGAAGCGTCGCGCGGACGCGGACGTGACGCTCTCTCGGAACACGGCTCAGCTAAAATATAGGAATGTTCTGAAAAATATATTTTGGGATTCAAATAAGTTGACGACAACTGCGCGGCAGTACGGGTGTAGCTGCCAAACGCGCGGACAGGGACGTGACTCGCTCGCGGAACACAGCTCAGTGAAAAGTCTTATGATAAATGTTATCTACGTATGTGCAATAATTACTATACATATACTATAAGCAGTTGCTTAAAGCAACCTTTTGGCACAATTTTAAACGTCGCATTCATTTTCTGTTTTTCTTTGACGTCTCTGCTCAATGATGATCACTTATTGAATAAAGGAATCAAATTTTTAAACTTCTGATTTTTTTAATTTGCAAACGATTCCGTTATATTTGATGTTTACAAAATAAATAAAATTCAAAAAAAAAAAACTTGAGGCAGTTTCGCAGCTTATTTGTGAAGTATTTTTGCTGTACCATCTTATAAAAAAAAGTTCTAAATTAAAAAACACAAAATTTTAAATTGAAATACGTAAACATAGGGAATTTTTTCACGATGAACAAATTCCCCAATCCCTTAAAAATTTTTTGTGAGTAAGTTAATTTTTTTGAGGAATGGTTCATAGGGGACTAAGTACTCAGCGCCTGGTAAGCATAGTGAACCATTTTTCACGCCAAAGGCCTTTGGATCCCGGGTAAAACCGGGTAAAAACAGCTAGTATACTATATTTTTTTTATCGTATCGTAAATGCTACAATTTAGAATTCGAGATGTCACACAACCAAGAAAAGTAAAAGTATATCAAAAAATCTGGATTAAAAAAGTTGCACGAAATTTTGGGAAACAAAATCTGTTGCTTGGTTACGGATGACGAAGCGTATGTCAAAACAAAATTCAGTATGCTTACTGGTTCTCAATATTAAAATACCTTTGAGAGAGATATACTTTCAGATTAGGAAAATTCTTTTCTAGTTAAAAGGTTTGGTTAGCACAATATTTGTCTTTCAGTTTATTAGCCAATACGGCAAAAAGTCACCATCACTTACAGCAACAGGAGCTATTAAGAGATTCTTGTAAAGAGGAATAGTACGTAGACAATCGATACGTTCAAGCTATGAATCCAGTACATTAAGGAGAGTGGGCAGAAATATGATCAAAATAACAATGGAATTAAATTTAACAAAAATAAAATAGGTTTTCAGACATTTATTAATAAAATGGAACAAAATAATTAAATACATTGTACGGTGACTTAACAGACCTAGCTTTAGTTATTTACTAATAATTTTTTAAGGGAAAATAGTATCGAATTTGCTAAACCAGACATGAATATATCAAATGTTCCCCAATGTCTGATCATTTGGAATATATTGGACTTGTGGTTACACTTCATTTATTTTCACTTGCAAAGTTAAGTTTTAAAACAATCAATTTTTATTTTTTTAGGCTTTTACTAATATATATGAAAAAAAAAAAATCAAAATTAAAATATTATTACTTGTAATATGACTTTTTTCAAACTGATTTTTGTTTTCTATGAAACTGATTACATTTCAAACAAAGAATATTATAAAACAATTTAGAAAACAAAGTATTTAAAAATAAAGTACATAACATTATATTATATATTTTAATATTCTTTTTTTTCATTTAAAAATTTTACATTAAACTAAATAAAACAAATCTCATTTCATAACAACATTTAGATAGATATCCGTGGCTTCATTATGCAATTTCTTAAAAGGAAACAGTTTTGAATTAAAATCACCAATTTAAAATTATACCATATATACCATAATGACTTTCTTCGTGAAATTCTAAGTGGTAGGCATCTTGTATATATGCTGGGCCTGATCAGATTCTTGAATACATCTTGGAACTGTTCATATGCCTTTTCTAACACAGAAATTTGATTTTATTCGTTCGTAGAACCTGCTGACAACTGGTTGTGCTGACTACATCGTGATAACATGGTCTCAGGTTGTCCTCACATAAATTTATACCTCTAATACAGGTGTAGAATTTTCACATAATTGACGTGTGCCATACAACACGTTGGATTTGAGTTGCTAAATTATGAGTTATATAAGTTCCCGTAGTAACTACAAGGAGCATAGGGCCATAAGTTGCTGCCGAAATAAAAGCCTGATTATAACGAAAGGAAGAATTTTTTCATTACAATATGGCAATTGAAAATAGAGTAATCTACTCGACTGCGTTGTGGGCATCTCTACATATCTACCTTTAATTCAGGGATTGCTAGCGCCCTCTTGAACGGCAGATTGGTTTTCTAAATTATATATACCATGGGAACTGGATAAAATCTTCAGGTTCCATATTTCTTATACACCCTTTCATCCATTTTTTAAAATAATTTGGCACTTTTTTTTACAAATTATATATTTAAATTATCACAATATATTTATTAGTTTTTTTTATACTATTTTATTTGACAATGACAAATTAAATCAACAATGGTCTGGCTAGTCATATTCTAACCTTTCGGTTTGAAATACCAAAAGAAGGTACAAATCATTCCTATTGTTTGAAGCATGTTATTATTGGTATTTAGTAGGCTGCCTTAATTATTTTACTTTAGAAATTTGCATAAAGACATTGCTGTTGTAGATATATTAGTTCTAAATGAATTGTGTTTAGACGAGTGTTTTGAGTGTGTATCTGTTTTATTTTTAAATATTAAAGAGTTAAAATAACAATTCTTATTACTTTAAAAAAATTTTTCTAGTTGTTAGTTACCTTAGATTCAAATATATACCTGTTATTATAGGACACTTTCATAAACTATAAGGTATTAAAGAGTCGAATGATATTGAGAACTATATCATACTAACTGAACACGGTGTCCTTCGCTACCCCTCATCGTTATAAAATAAAACAAAATTAAAAAAAAAAATATTTATACATTAACAAAATATTATTTATTTAATTTATAATTAATTATTGCAATGCTTTAGGATGTACATTATTTTTAGTTTGTCCATCTGGAGCATAAACATATAAGTCGGTGGGTTTCCCTACACGTCAGCATGCAACATAAAGCTGTCCATGCGAGAAACATGGATTTGCTATATTTAAGCCGCAAACTTTGAGCTTTGTTAAAAGTCATCGCAAACGCTAATCGAACAGAAAACTGTAATCGTTTGAAGTCGAATGGTAAATTAGTTGCGATCATTGGAATGCGTGGCAAAAGTTCCTTTATGTTCCTTTGTGTTTTCCTGTTATAATGGTCGCTTCTATTAAATTATTTAGCATTTTTTTACTGCAAGTCGAGTGCCATTGCAAAGCCGTGGTTGATCGATATTGCGCAGTAAAATAATGGGCACTCCAATTTTGAGTTGTAGCACATGTGGTGGAAAGCCTGGCACATCAATAATCGAATATAAAGAATTGTGTGCAGTGAGTGAAAGTTTCACACTGTGAAAGTTTTAGGAAGAATGGTGTTCAGGTCTGGCTTCCTACAAATCGGAAACAAAGGGACGTGGCCCGCCGACTTTCCCATGGAATATATACCTAGTTAAGAAAACATCTTATTAAGCAAATCAATCCATGCCAAATATTGAGTTATATGGGCGGGGCCTCGTCCCTTAGTCCACTAACAACTTTATATAGTCAAGGGCTTAATAGAAATTATTATGAATTTTAATTTTTCTATAAAGGGCGTGGTCCGGCCCAGTTTTCTTTTAATTTTTCTAAAAAGGGCGTGGTCCGGCCCAGTTTTCTTGTATTTACTATTTCTATTAATTTCAATATGATATATACCAAATATCATCGCCGTAGGTTAAAAAATGGCCGAGATATGACGATTTTAAATTTTGGGTTATATGGGCGGGACCATGCCCATTTGCCCACTAACAACTTTATATAGTTAGGGACTTAGTATTTCGCAAAAATATCCTTTTGTGAAAATTTAATGACGATTCTTCCAGTAGTTTAGAAGATGTTAAAATTTTTTATTTTTGTAAAAAGGGGCGTGGTCCCGCCCAATTTTCTTCTGGTATGTATTTCTATTCATTCCAATACCATATGTACCAAATATGACCGCTGTAGGTCAAAAAATTTCCGAAATATGACGATTTAAAGTTTTGGGTTATGTGGGCGTGGCACCGCC
This sequence comes from Cordilura impudica, assembly GCA_963682025.1. Lineage (NCBI taxonomy): Eukaryota > Metazoa > Arthropoda > Insecta > Diptera > Scathophagidae > Cordilura > Cordilura impudica. The sequence goes on along the minus strand of OY821520.1, from coordinate 62,161,700 downwards.
CCTTTGTCCAATCAAAAATTTATATAGCCTATTATTCCTTCCAGGGTCACAGTAAGACGCTGTGAAAATTTCAGGAAGATCGGTTCAAGGGTTTGGCCTCCTATAAAGCACAAACAAACACACATTCATTTTTATATATATAGATTGAAAGCAGATTAAATATAATTTAAGGTAAAATGGGGCAAAAAAGGGGGATTTGGTAATAAAAAAATGTATGACTACCTTACCTGTAGATAGAAAGTGTATAAAACTTTAGGTAAATACATATTACAAAAAAAAGTATTTTGTATAGCAAACATTGTTAGTGGTATAATTAAGTATCTGAATTAAAAAAAAGGGGGCGGTGAAGTGGGCGTGGTTCATAGTTATATGGCGACGTTAACAGTATTAAGAGCAATGTACTACCAAATAAAAAAATCCGTTTGAAGGAACAAATTTGTACAGAGAACAAAAAGTTTAAAATTTTCAAACAAAATTTGGCGTGAAAAGGGGCGTGAAAGGGTCGTAAGAAATGTTTATTTCTACCTCGCCTGGAGTATAATGTGTATACAATTTGAAGTAAATCTGTTAAAAACTATATGGCAGCAATTATATAATTTTAAAAAAGTGGGCGTAAAAGCGGGCGTGGTCGAAAAAAAAGTACCCTATTAATCATGCCAGAGTCCCAGTTAAATGCTATGAAAATTTCAGGAAGATCGGTTCAGTGGTTTGGTCTCCTATAAGGTACAAACACACAAACAAATAAAGAAACACACATTCCATTTTATATAGGGCCATTTTCGAGGGTAAAGTAAGGACTAAAAAATATGCCAGTATGGATGCGCTGAAGAAAGCCATTGTACGGGAATGGGCCAAAATGCCGCAAAATCACATTCGTGCAGCATGCAACTCATTTTTTAATCGTTTGAAGGCCATATTCAAGGCAAAAGGTGGTCACATCGAGCTAAAGTGAATGGATTCTGAAATTTTGGTTATTTCCACACATTTTTGTAATTTGAATAAATAAAAAATAATTGCACACAAAAAAAAATATGATCATTTGAATAGGTAACACTTCAATCGCCTAACCCTGTATATAGATAATGTCCCCTATTTCACACAAAATACCACTTATATCTGGCCCATGTTTGGTAATAATTGAGGTCAGATTTGTTGTTTTTTTTCTTTCCAACTTTTGGAGAGTTTTTCCGAAACTAATGTTTAAGTGTATAATATATTTGACCTAAACTGCTCAACTTCTCTAACAGACCAAGAGTGTCAGTTTCTCATTTTAATTACGAAAAAAAGTCTTAATCCTATTTGATATAAAAAAAATGTTTTTTGTATGTGTTACGTAAAAATAAAAGTGTTTTACTAGTAAATTCTTAACTCTCAAAATAATGAAATTTTATTTTCTATACCCTGTGTGTAACTTAATAACAATAAAGAATAAAATTTTATAGCTGTTTTTTGTCTGGTTGCTGCTAGATGAATTGCATACACCTCAAAAGTGCAGTAAGTAGAACGTAACAACTGCTGTTGCTGGTATAATAACTAACAAATATGTATGTGTGTTTTTTTTTTACATGTTTGCATGCATCAACATCCATCATATAAAGTGAAATAGTGTAAAATTTGGGTTAAAAAACTTATACACATACACACTTACCATATTATATAGCCATAGATATTTCAGTATTTTATTCCGTACATTGTTAACTACTGACTAAGAGTAGGGTTCAAAAGTTGGTTAAATAATCGAGATTTTTTAAGTGAATTAAATTGAAACTTTATTTTATAACCGAATTGCTTACAAACATTAATTAGTGCTAGTTAGTTGATGGTTCCCCATAGGGATTGAGTTGGTGACTGACTACTGGTCTACGTCAAGCGTTATGGCAAACAAGGCATAGCTGGTGATACAGTTTATATTTAAATATGTATGAGTGAGTGTAAATTTAATAGGATCATAAGGCAGACAATGGCATTTGCGGATGGCCATAAAACTTCTTCTTCATATACCATGATTTGAAACTGCAAAATTTTGATATTTTCAAGCTCTGATTCGTTCAGTCGTTTATGGTTTAATAATTAGAAATGTGTGAAAAACCATGAGTAGAACGAGCACGAATTATGCTTTATTTTATTTACCCTACTAAAACAGCTGCTGGTTATTCTGATTAACTTAGAACGAATGTCAGCTTTTAGTTTGGTAATATGTTTCAATTTATTTAGCTTTAAATTGTGTTTTTATATATTTTTTGGATTTATGGTCCAGTTCCGAAGTTATCGAAACTTCTATACGTCTGTGTCTTCATGAGCCGTATGCGCGAATATAGTTCCTATCAGCACTATCAACAAATAATATATTTCTAATTTATTATTCATATTTTGATTGACTTGGTACTTAAGTGGTTATGCCTAAAAAGCGAATTTTTCAGAGAGGAGTTTTAAATTTATTATTCTGGAAATTTGTATACATATTATGCTAACTTTTAATTGAATTTTTTTTTATATTTGTGATAATAATAATATTTAGTGGTGCTATAGGTGATCCTGGAAGCTTCCGTTAAAAAAGGCATCTTGCGGTGACCACGATACCTTGTAACCGGATCATCTAAAATGAAAAAACGAAAGAGATTTGCAATGTAGTGTAATGGAAAAGGCAGACTTTTTTGACAATAAAAAAAAAATTGATTTTTGAACAATATTTTGGCCTTAAATTTATTTATGTGTGGGAATGACATTATATACTATACTCATTTCTAATCTATAATATTAATAGCCTAGGTGATTTCTTGTGACTGATGTTTTGTACCACAGTTTTATCCAGATTTTGCAAAACATATATTATTTGAAAGGTATTTCTTTTTAGCCGTTTTGCAGATTTACAGATTTTTAAATTTTTTCCTTTATTTTGAGTAAATTGCATTTAAAGTTGCTACTAACATATACATAAAATTATACAATGCTATGTGTGCGTTTATTAAATTTGTTAATGTAATTGTAATTAAAATGAGTTTGTTTTTTGTATTGATTTGTGAAGTGGCTATAACTGATTAGCATACTTTTAGGGTCTTTATTTAATGAAAAAATAAAATTTCCTAGAATGTGCGCTCGAATTTCTAGGGCTGGAATCTGCTAGTTTACGTTATTATTATTATTTTAATCAAACTATCCGATGTAAATATTTCGTTAGATATTTTTTAATTTTCAATTTTATACCTTTAAAAAGTATTTGTTTTGCTATTTTCGATCAAGTCAGTTCGGTTTTTAATTTTTTCTCAATATTTCTAATTTTGTAAATATTTCAATAATTTCGGTTAATAAATTTAATTTTTATAAAACTAACCGTTTGGGTTTGCTATATCATTATCATATCCTACATTTGGGAGCTCGTTCTATAGACAAATTCAGAATATTTGAGGCAACTAAATGGAATGGAATAACGCATCAGATAAGGATCTGCAGGGTGCATGCCATGAATACAGATTACCTGACGACGCACAGTGGTCAATTTCGCGAGATAGCGGTCAAAACTCTATAACTTTTGACCGGATTGGTATTTTTTTACGCAATTTATTTTGTTCAATAGAAGGGACTTTGAGCTTCAATCTGCGTGTTCAAACGTAAAAATCGACTGATAGGAACGTAAGTAATTTGGAGTTAAAAATGCATTTTAATTTTTTGTTGAGTTTCCATGTAAAAGTTGAATATTTTGACATTTTAAATAGGTATTTTTTTTGATAATTTCTTATTTTCTTCAATCGTATTTTACAACCAATACTTATTTATTATTCCTAAACTTAATTTTGGTCAGAAAATGCCAACATTTGGCCCCTGACATTTATTTAGTCTCAATATTCACAGGGGCCAAAGGTTGGTTTTTTTGGAAGAAAGCTAATTCTTGTGAGGATTAAACTGAAAAATAACACTGAAATTCCCAACAATATCAATACCATTTGGATATATTATATACAGAACACAACATCGATAAAATTTTAAGTAAACTTTTACTATTGATTTAAAGTGCACATATATTTTATTTAAATGTATTAATAAAAATTTATACTAAAATTAGAAACAAATTATATTCTTTAAACTAGTATTAATTAAACAATATTAGTAAAAATTTCATCCAAATAGCTTTGATTTTCATTTTGCAGTAGTTGTTTAGCTTCTTCATCTAACTCTAATGAGGTTGATTTCCAATTTTGTCGAATACTGGACATATATGGGTCTGATGTGCACAACAAAATATTAATAAGATCTTCATTAGTACAATATCTGGAAATTTTTCTTGTATTGTGCTCGCGAAAGAATCTGTAGTCTTTGTTCCTTTTTTCTTGGGCTTCTTCTGAGAGATCTCCAAATGGAAGCATATTGTGCTGAATTATTTGTTCCCCATGCTATAACTTGTAATATGATTTGGAATCGTCGTATTAAATCTTAATCTACTCCAGTTATAGAAGCTGCAGTTTCTGGATCGGAAAAAATCTACTTGCTGTGTTTCCATCATTAGAATTTCCTTCTCCTTGCTTTGGCTGGTCAATTATAAGGCCTATCTCACGGTATTTTTCTTGAATATCTTTTTTTTTTTTTTTGCTTTCTTTTTTCCAAATTTTCTTTGTTGTTTCTCACTGTTTCGCCTAACGGGCCAAATTCCAAATCGTATCCCAATTTAAGAATATGCTCCATAAAACGAATTCTAGCATGAAGAGGTGACATTCCAAACTCATATGCTTCATTAAAACTATCGTCTTGTGTTGGTGGTTGGCTCAATTGACTTGATGTTTTTTGGCATATGGTGCAGCTTGACGATGACTTTGTTTTGGTTAAAGCTTGTGCAACTTTTCCATCAATCATTGTGAGACACATTTTAAAATTTACTTCAATGTCTTGGTCAGCAAATTTAAATGTTACTGGTTGAAGTTCTTAAATTTGATCATTTATTTTTCGAACTTCTTCATCTATGACATCTTGAGTCTCCTTTTTGTAAGCAAACTTTATTGGTCTACAAAATTTTGTTGACGAGGGAATTTCATTCTTCCATACATCTATCTCTGCAGCTCTACTAGTTTACGGCTCTGAACCAATATAAGTTTTTGTTAAACGTAATGGAACGAAAGAAATCATGAATAAATTGGCAGCTGATGAATTTTCCGCATTACATTGTTTGTATTGTTTCTGGCCAGAGGACCCATCACATCCCCATTTAGAAATTAAAGTCATGCTGCAATTTTTAAACTTCTTTAAATAGTCAGCATCAAATGTCTTTAATAATCGTTCTGCAGTGTGTTCAAGAAGATCCTGCAATTTTATTTCTGCTGAACTTGAAGTTACACTAATAGCAGTTGGTGAAGGTAAGCAATCTTTTTTGGCAGAAACTATATCTCGATATGATGGAAAAATTCCACAATTTTTTCACTGGTTCGCTTCCGCAATTCTGTATATTGGTTTTTAGTCATTTTCAAATCCAAAAATAGTGCAAATGCTTCCTCTGGAGTAAATTTATTTTCTTCAGTTGGTGTCGGCATACTTTCTAAAATCCTTTTTGTGCGTCTGGGGCTTGCTTCCACTATTTTTTCAATTATAGCAATTTTACCCTTTTTAGTTTTCGATGGCTGAATTTGATGCAGAAATGAATCCTTTATGATGCTACAAGAAACTTCTTCATTGATATGTTTAAGCTTGCGTCTTCGTGATCTTTCACTACAATTATCAATTGGCTTTGCTGGTCGACCACCTTTTCCAGTTTCCGTGGTAGTTACTGATGGCTTTTTAAAAATAAGTTTATTTCTTAGCCATTCTTGGTTGCGTGAGTAAAACAATTTCTTGTTTCTGGAACATTGATTTTACCGTTTTCTTAAAGTATTTAAAAAGTTTTTTTGTTTTTAAGTTATGAATTTTAATTTCTTGTTTGTCGCATATTTTGAAGAATGGATTATTCATTATATGTAAAATAATGTCGTTTTCATCTTTCCGTTCAAAATGTATATCAGATAGAACACTATAACTGAATTTAGCCATTGTTTAAACAATAATGAAGAAAAAAAATGAATGCATGGATTAATATACTATTGCTCGAAATTTCAACATGATCTTTTTTACCTCTTTGAAACATAATATAACAGGTAGTTGGTTTTACCAGTTATTTCCATTGGTTTTAAATTTATTTGCAATTTTCACATATTTAAGTTGTGTAATATTAGATGGCAATAAAATCTTTTTTACCTTTTCCAAATGAATTGCCAGATACCACATAAATTGAGAGTTCTATTGTCATTTTTGTCAAAATTTTGATAAACCCTTCTATGTGGACTAGGTCCAAATATGGGCCAACTTCTCCTAATTTCAACAGAATTATTTTTTGGGTCAATAAGAACTCTTGTACAAACAAATGCACATACAAATAACTTCTCAAAAAATATGACGTGCATTTGTACCGAATATCTTACCTTGGGTCAGAAAAATTGCTGTAGCTCAAAAAGTGCAGTCCCCATGCATGGACATGTAATATAGAAATCTAGGGGAGAGTTAGGACTACAAAATAGTAAATTTGTGTTTTGACTCAGCTTGACTCACAGGAGTTGTGCTCTAGGGAGTAGGAAATTTCTGAGAAATTTGACCTTTTTTAAAAAAAAAATTTGAATTGTTCTGGAAACAGTAGAGCTTCAATTTTTACCAGTAATAGGAAATAAGTTAAGTTACAACACAAAAGTTATTTCGTCCAAAATTCTTGAAAAACAAAAAAGTTATGATCATTTAAACTTTAAAAATTAACTAAAAATATCATAAATTTACTAAATTCTGAAAAAGCCCATTTTGGACCACCCTGTTCTCAGTGAAATAGTTGAAATAGAGTTCTAATTTTTTGGGTCCCGAGGTTTACTATTGTCTACTTTCATATGAGTCTAATAACTTTAAAATCGGAGAACAAAAACCAAAAGGAGTTTTGGCCGCTATCTCAAAATATTGACCACAGTGCGACGGCGACAGAACTACATTGGTAAGACGAATCAAACTTTTTGAAAAGGAACGATTGGAAAAAAGAAAGCATGAACAAGAAGAAAGAATAAAAGCTGAAGCAGAAATAGTAAGAAAACAGAATACGGAAACAAGACTGCAAACTGGAAGAAAAGAAGACCATAGACAACAAATATATAATAATGAAAAAGTAAGACTTGAAGCAGAAAGAAGAAAAGCGGAAGAAGATGAGTAATTATTTGAAGAAACGGTTATGGTGGAATTACAGCGATTAAGACAAATTGATGTGCAAAATTTGAGTCTTTTAGAAGCAGTACATCAACCAAGGGGATCGTAGAGGAAATGTTCGACCTAGCAGTTAGAAGAAATGCGCCGGAAGTTACATTTCGTGATGTTGGTGAAGCAATGCAAAAGTTTGCAGGTGAAGACGGCCGCAGCACCGACGAATGGTTTGATATCCTATATATATTTAAATGGATGTAAGTGAGTTCAGATACCTGTTTGCCTCAGCTGGCGTTGATAAAATCTGTATCTCCGAAAACTCGTTTTCTCTGGATATAAACGACTCAATTTATAATCTACAAGGCTTTAAACTCTATCGATCTGATAGGAGGAAATTAGTTAACGGAGTCGAAACTAACGTGAAAGGTGGCGGAGTCGTCATATATGTTTGGCATGGTGTAAACTGTATAGTAAAACTCAGAACAAGTATTGGAAGTGAAATTGAGTACTTGTGTCTTGAGGTGACTATGAAGGAAAGGAGGAAACTGTTGATTGGAAGTGTGTATAGGCCACATATATACATACAAATTGACGTATTTATTAAACTTCTCGATAATATTTCGAAGACATAATCATTGTTGGTGATTTGAATAATAACCTACTAGTCAACAACCCGTTAATAGAGCCAATGCTTTTACTAAATCTCAGTCCGGTAAATTCGTTAACACCAACACTCTTTCACAGATCTTCCAATAGTTTGATAGACTTAGTATTTGTTAATCATCTCTCAAAAGTTCTACTATATCAACAGCTCTCCGCATCCGCATTTTCAAGCCATGATATTTTATACTTTGTATATGATTCCTATATAATCAAAGATAATACCTCTATAAGTTATCGTGACTTCCGTAATATTAATTACACTACGTTACATTAGATATTACATTAGATACATTAGATCTGTTGGCAGCAGATTTACAGTTTTGATTATGTTAATGACCAGTTGTTGTTCGTTCAGGATAATGTTAAAAATTTATTTGATTTATGTGTTCCTATAAAAACCAAACTTAGGAAAGCAAATCAGCATCCATGGTTTAATCAGGAAATAAAACTATTAATAGATAAACGTAATGTTGCGCATGACAGGTGAAAAAACACAAAACACCAGAACTTCAAATTATATTCAAATCTGCTAGGAAAGATGTTGTAAAAAGAATCCAGTTGGCGAAATTCTTATTTTATCAAAGAAAATTTTCATCAGCTGTTGACAGTCGATCAAAATGGAAAGAAATTCGAAAAATTGGTATAGGACATAAAAACACCTCACCTTGTAATGCCGATATTGATGTAAACTATCTAAATGTTAAGTTTGTAAATAATAATGCGCAATCGCCCGTATCCAACATTTATAATGATTTATGCATTGTTCCCATTGAAAATCGTTTTAGTTTCCGCTGTGTGACCCAAGGTGAAGTTCTAGAAAGTATCTTAGCAATAAAATCGAATGCTGTTGGTTTAGATGAAATGAATGCTTTATTTATAAAAGCCCTAATTTTAAAGCTCTTGCTTTTTCTTACTCATCTATTCAACACTATCTTCACAAAATCCGTATTTTCTGAAGGATGAAAACTCTCAAAAATTATCCCTATTCCTAAGCAAAACAATGATTTCCGGCCAATTGCAATTCTCCCCTTTTATCTAAAGTAATGGAAAATCTCATGAATGATTATCTTGGTCAGAATAATATTTTGTCCGATTTCCAGTCTGAATTTGTGAAGGGAAGAAGCTGTATTACAGCGCTAACAGACGTGATTCTAGAAAGTATCTTAGCAATAAAATCGAATGCTGTTGATTTAGATGAAATGAATGCTTTATTTATAAAAGCCCTAATTCCAAAGCTCTTGCTTTTTCTTACTCATCTATTCAACACTATCTTCACAAAATCCGTATTTCCTGAAGGATGGAAACTCTCAAAAATTATCCCTATTCCTAAACAAAACAATGATTTCCGGCCTATTGCAATTCTCCCCTTTTATCTAAAGTAATGGAAAATCTCATGATTATCTTGGTCAGAATAATATTTTGTCCGATTTCCAGTCTGGATTTGTGAAGGGAAGAAGCTGTATTACAGCTCCAACAGACGTGATTGAAGATTTAAGAGCTGAACTTGATAACAGCATGGTTTCATTCTTAATACTGCTGGATCATAGTGAAGCTTTCGACACAGTAGACCATTCCATATTAACGAAAAAACTTGAAAAATTGTGTTACTTTTCTCAATTAGCGTGCAAGCTTTTCAATTCATATTTCACTGGGAGATCCCAAGTTGTAAGTTTGAATGGTAAAAATTCAAATGCCCTTAATGAAAACAAGGGACTTCCGCAAGGATCCGTACTGGGACCTCTTTTATTCTGTTTATATATTAATGACTTACCAAATATAATAACTGACAGCAAGGTTCAAATGTATGCCGATGACGTTCAAATTTATAACAGTGCAGCTTTGAACAATATTCATTCGTGTGTGAACTACGATTTAGCCAACATATACAACTGGGCTTCAGCCAATGGATTATGCATAAACCCTTTAAAGTCCAAATGTATTTTTCTCTCAAAAAGTAATATATCTTTAAATGATGATATTCAACTTTATATAAACAAGGAAACTATTGAATTCGTAGATTCGTCGAAAAATCTTGGAGTGATATTCAATAATAAATTAACTTGGTCTAACCATATCAATTCCGTCGTAGGACGCATATATGTAATGCTTCGAAATCTTTGGGTCGTAAATTCCTCCACACCTTTTAATATACGTGTGTTGCTAGCTAAAACGTATCTCATCCCCGTTTTATTATATGGCTCCGAAATTTATGCAAACTGTGATAGTAATGACTTTAGAAAACCCAAAGTTGCTTACAACAATATTGCTAGATATATCTACAAGAAACGACGCAGTGAATCTATATCCATTTATTCATATCAGATAAATCAAATGAGTTTTGAAGATCTCCTTAAATTTAAAAGCCTTATCTTTTTACACAAAATTATAACATCAACGTTACCTATCTACCTTTATAAAAGGATAGAATTTGCTAGATCTATTCGTGGCAAAAATATAATCAAAAAAAAAAGCCTTTTATCACAACGTCGGTTTTTTTATTTACTCCACTAGTATTTGGAACCTTCTTCCTAATCGAATTCAAATCATAAGCAACTCTAACAAGTTTAAAAATGAGCTGCTTAAATTCATTTGTTAAATTCAATTTATCAACTAATTTCTTTTCTTTTTGATTAAATTCTTTATACATTAGTTACCTGTAAATTTAATTTTTATATTCCTTTCTTTTTATGTTATTGTTAAATACGATTTATGTTCTCATTACTCACAAGCACTATAATTTATAAGATTTTTATATTGTTGCGCTAGGTCATCAAATAAATAAAAAATAAAAAATAAATAAACCAATAAAAAAAGTTGAACGGTATACTTACATATGTTTATGTGGCATAATCTTTGAAACTATGCACATATAAAATAAAATGTTTAAATATTTTGTATATTATTCACTTTTCAAATAGTTTGAACGAAATTTTGTGAAAATATCATATTCCTAAAAAAATTAAAAAAGAACCAAAAAAAGCACATTTCAGAAATTTTTCAAAACTAAAGATTTTTCCTCATTATTTTTAAAAATAAATAATAATCCCACACAAATTGTGTGTGATATTAAGTGTAATTGATGCCCATATGATTTGGAGTGCAGTTTTAATCTATTTTGTATTTTTAATGGTATTTAGTCTTAGTTTTTTTCATATGGACCCAAAAATGGATTTACATCGGGACATTTGTGTGGATGGGGTAGCAATGGTTTACAGTTTACAGCAGTCATTCTCTAATAACAAACGAGTAATGCTTTTGATCGTTGTCGTGAACGTAGCTAAAATTGTCGGAAATTTCTAATTTTGCAGCTCTTTGTTGCAAATTTGTCTTTAAAAATGTTTAAATAATAAAATTTATTTATCGCGAAAATTTCTAGCATTATTAGCTCTCATTACACCGCCAACTATAACACTGCCACTGCTATGTTTGAACGTTTTATAAACATTTTTTGGGTACACTGCTGTACCCTGATTTTTTCGCATAAAACATCGTCCATCTTATCCAAATATAATGAATTTTGACTCATCTGTAAATATCAGTATCAAAACTCTAGTGGCTTCGAGACATACTCTTTTGCATACTCCAGTCGTTTCTTTGTATTCGTTGCTTACAACAAAGGCTAGTTTTGGGGGTCTATATCCTCTTATGCCTTTCGAAAGTAAAAAATTTCTTACAGTTTGTGTGCATACCTGAATAATTCAATATTCGCTCAAGTTTTGACTGCCGATATTTTGGAATTTTCATTAATGTTTCGAACTAATTGCCTTTGTGTTTGTTAAGATGAATTTTTTTTGGCTTTCAGGCTCCAGTTTTCTAGTACATATCAATAATTTGACATAGAGTGCGGCTTCTTTTTTACAATTTCATAAGTTTTCCTCAAAGTATTTGTCTCTTTCCAAAGATTTATAATAAATTATTATATTTCGAATGAAGTTTGCTTTGAATTCATATCGTTATTTTTATACCCTATACCACTATGTGGCTTGGGTATAATGACTTTGTGCTGCTGTTTGTAACTACAAAATATTTGACCTAGACCCATCTTTAATTATACCGATCGAATCAGAATCACTATCTGATTCGATTTAATGATGTCCGTCCGTCCGTCCATCCGTTCGTCTGTTCGTCCGTCCGTCCGTCCGTCTATGTGTCCATGTAGACCTTCTAATCAAACTGCAGGTCGCAAATATTATTATATATTAATGAAATTTGGTATGTAAGCTTTTATTGACCATAGGATGAACGCTATTGAAATTGGTGAGAAACATGTTCAGACATAGCCCCCATACAAAATTGCCATAAGATCCAAATTGTCGTATAGATCTTACTCAAATTGGGTTTGTATGCGTTTATAATGGACTGTGACAAGTAAAGGTGGAAAGTTCTTGATTGCCACTCACTTGGGAGTGTCCAAGTATGATTCCTTTGCTACACAGTCAAAGCAGCACACTACCTCCGGTTTACACCAGGTATTCCCTGGGCAATGGCTTTGGAACACCCGTTCAAAGGCTAGCTAGGGTGAGAAGGCGGCTAAGTAACCTGAATGGTCGAAAGACGTCTCAGGTCAGTAGGAAGAATTTCTGAAACTTAGTTTCTGTAAAGTATCCTGATGGCTCGTAATGGGCGTCTCAGGAAGTAGAAGAAACGCGGATAATCTCTGCCTTTGAAAAACTTTACAAATTGCCTGCCTGGAGGTTGCTGGCAGCCCCAGCACCAGAACCGGATGCGGAAGCCTAATAAGCTACCACATCTTAAATAACACTTATTAATGAAACCTCAACTATATTAAACCAAAAACGATCTGATTTACTGATGACAACCTTTAGCATGAAAAAACGGACACGATTTGGAACCTGGAATGTTAGGACGCTGTCTGAACCATCGCGTTTAGAACAACTGTGTAATGAATTTGAAAACTACAAACTTCTTTTTTTGGGCCTAAGTGAGGTACGCTGGCCAGAATCTGGTGAAATAACAACCGCCGACGGACACCATCTCCTTTATTCAGGAAAGCCAGCCAATGAGCCAAAATCCTCTGGAGTTGGCATTCTACTTTCGAGAGAAGCGCATAATGCAATCATAGGCTGGAAGCCTTACTCGGACAGAGTAATTTCTGTAAGGTTAAGAACCCGTGCACGTAATGTAACTTGCATACAGTGTTATGCACCTACAGAAGTTTCAGATTATTCCGCCAAAGAAGATTTTTACAGCCTTGTCGATCGTGCAATATCATCATCAAACACCGGTGATATATTGATTGTTATGGGAGACTTTAACGCACAAATAGGTCCCGACAACTCTGGCTTCGAAAATATCATGGGCACGCATGCGCTAGGAAGAAGAACCGAAAATGGAGAAATTTTTGTAAATATGTGTGCTGCAAACAACCTAGTGATAGGTGGATCTCTATTCCCACATAAAAACGTACACAAGACCACATGGGTATCATCGGACCATATAACAGAAAACCAAATCGACCACATTACTATCAGCCGAAAATGGCGCGGGTCTTTGTTAGATGTCCGTTGCAAAAGAGGGGCGGATGTTGCAAGCGACCACCACCTGCTTGTTGGAAGTATGCGTATAAAACTGGCGGCAATCAATAAGGCAAATCCATCGCTTCAGAAAAAGTTCAACATACTTAAACTAAGAGATCCCTCAGTGGCTGCAAATTACACTCATGAACTGCAACAAGCCGTTAGAACAACGTCATTTGAACAGCGAAAAGATTGGAATACTATCAAGAAGGTAATAACTGAAGCTGCTAAGAAACACATAGGCTTCAAGGAACAAAGACGCAAACATTGGTTATCTGACGTCACTTGGTCCTTGATTATGGAAAGAAAACTAATTAAAGCAGCCATTAACACCGCCAAAACCAGAAACGAGAAAGGAAATTTACGATCACAACACACTGCTATAGACCGTCTTGTTAAGCGAAATGCCCGCAATGACAAACGTGCTTGGACGAACGGAATAGCGTTAGAAGCTCAAGCTGCAGCGGATACAAATCGGTCTGGAGATCTTTATAAGCTCATCAAAAAACTTACTAATAAAGCCACTGTAACAGGAAAGCCTATACAAAACAATGACGGCATACTTATAACATCGAAAGACGAACAGCTAGATCTTTGGGCCGACCACTACTCCTCAATCCTTACTCCGGGACCTAATGGAGATGAGACCATATGCAATTGCGATAACCATAATTATACTGCAAAAATTCCCTTCACAACTCCATCTATTTCTGAGCTGATTTCAGCTATAAAGTTGCTTAAAAATAATAAAAGCCCTGGGCCCGACAACATCTCCCCAGAACTTCTCAAAACAGATCCCTCTTCTTGTGCACAGCTTATTTTGCCCTTAGTAGATGACATATGGCATAATGAAAGAGTTCCTGATGAACTTAAGGAAGGCATGATCATCAACATTCCGAAAAAGGGTAATCTAACTTGCCGTAATAACTGGCGGGGCATAACGTTGCTGAGTATGGTCAACAAAATAATAACCCACATAATTACGTCAAGAATCTCAGACGTACTGACACCTCAACTCAGATGTCAACAAGCTGGCTTTCGTCCAAACAAATCGTGTGTTGACCATGTAAACACTCTCAGAATTATAGTGGAACAGTCGGTCGAATGGCGTTCCCCACTATATCTGGTATTTATTGATTTTGAGAAAGCTTTCGATACTCTAAACCACAACGTTATTTGGAAAGCCTTACAGTGCAAGGGTGTCCCTCCCAAACTAATTGACCTTATAAAGAGCCTATACGCTGATGCCAGTTGCCGCATTGTGCATGAAGGCAAGTTAAGCAGGAGGGTTAAAGTTGGAACGGGAGTCGCCAAGGTTGCGTAATGTCTCCACTCTTATTCAACATCGTATTGGATATTGTCATGAAACAATGTATGGTAGACAATAGAGGTATCTCTTGGGGACTTAATGGAAGATTAGAGGACTTAGAATATGCTGATGACATTTGCCTTCTCTCTCATCGATTCTCTGATATGCAATCAAAGTTACAACTTCTGTCAGACATGGCCTCAAATGCAGGCCTTAAAATAAACATTAGGAAGACCAAGGTGATGAGAATAAACGCTGAAAACAACAGCAGATTTACAATTGGTAATGATATATTAGAGGATGTAGAATCTTTCTGTTATCTTGGCTCTATATTAACAACAACTGGCGGCTCGGGCGCAGATATCTCTCACCGTATTAAAAAAGCATCCCAAACTTTCGGCCAACTCAATTACGTATGGAAATCATTCATGGTATAGGGTATCATACAGTCGGTCTCGACTATAATTTTCGTACTTGTTTTTTTTCACGTAAACGGACATGTGCACATCAGAAATATCAAGAGTAATCTGCGAGTACCATAGACAACTGAAAACAAAATTGGGTTTGATAAAGGTACCTTTCCACACTGCGTAACATGATGAGTGGACAAGCTTTTTTTTGGTTTTATGAAATGTAACTTTTTTGTTTTTTTTTTTATTAATTTCTGTTAAGAACATGATATTTTCGCAAAACTTTGGTCGCAACAAATCTATCGACCAAGTTTCAGATCGATCGCTTAAGGGAAATGGGTTTACAATCACGCCGTGACTGTGCGTGACTACACCAAAATTAATCTATAGGCACAACAAGACTATGGGCAAACTTTCAGATCAATTGGATGAGGGGGCATGGGGTTACCCCATGGCAGACAGACAGACAGACAGACAGACAGACAGAGAGTATGAGCTAAAAGAAAGAATTAAAAAAAGAAATTATTATCAGTGAGAAAACCTTCTTTTTATTTCTAAAAACAAAGTTTTGGGGAAAACCTGTTTAAAGTTTCAGAAGCAGTTTACATAGAGTAGTTTTTTTTCTACTTATATCGAGTTCTCAACTCTAAGCCATATAATATACCCTCTACCCTTTCGACAGCTTCATGTAACTCGAGTTGGTTCGAACCATTGTTCCCTCTCTTGTGTTGTTATGCGCTTTTTAATCGGAGATCGTCACGCGCTGTTCATCCTCTCGTTCGGCACACAAATGGGCAATGGTACCAAAAGAAATGCCTACTGCATTCATATTATACACTAGTAGTGTTGTACCTTGATTAAATATCCATCCATTTCTATATTTGTGGAACCAAAAAGAACTATTTTGGAGAGTTTTTCCATGTCAGCTGATTGTAGCTCTCCTTAAACTTTTGGTTGAAACTACCTACACCTCTATCTAATAATTTCTCATTGCTGAGATCTCTATAAATATGTATAAATATATACGCAGATGAGCTGTGCTGCTCCGGCCTCCTACTCTCAAACTCTCCGATACGTATTTACAAAAATAGGGTTGACTTCGAAAATAATTGCCGTATTGGTTTGGAACATTTTTTTAACGACCGTGAAAAAGTGTTACCACTTTTCTTTGTTGTGTTTCCTATACAACAAGGTATGGGTAGATCTGTTTTGATATTTTCGAAGAATTGCAGATATGAAAAGGTTCATATCGAATGCTCAATTTACAAAGTTAAAAGTCAATTACTAAGTCCCAGCAAGTGCAATGAACATGTCCTGTTACTTTTAAAATTCATTGTCATTAGTGCTATTTAAAAACAAACAAAAGTTTATTGAAACACAAGTTTTCAAGGCTATGGCATCGATCCAAGAAGAAATAAGAACAAAAAATTGCACATATTTTTAAACAATCCAACTAATAAAGTGAATAGAAGACCAAAAACGAGTGCGAGAAAGTTGTTAACATCAAAATTGAAAAACTTTAACGGGACATCTGTATGTTTTATTTATTTAACAATGAAGAAATATTAACATAACTTCAGAAAAAAATAACGAAATTTAAAACTTTAATTTTTATGCTGTTGACAAAGCAATAGAAACCTTTACTATATAATAACACTGTTGTGCATTTGATTGGCTTGGGTCTTGGGGGTGGATGATTGTTATACCGAGCAATTGAGTTAGGTTATTATAATAATAACCCCAAAGATTTTGATCGTGTACGGGTACAGACAAATTTTATGGCTGTTTAAATATTTAATTTTTTTCGCTAACACTATTCGCCAACAGTATTCTGATTCCAGTTCAAGTATTCTTTAGCAAGATTAATGCCAACAAGACGATTTTTCTCTGATATCAGTGGTTTTTCACAGGACGATAACAACCAAAATCAGCCTCAACTGCTCGTCAAGAAACAGCTCGAACACATAGTTTTACTTTCAGATTGTTACTGACCTCTTTAAGTAGCATTTTTGGATATTTTTAAATGTTTCATGGCGCCTGCGCCATAAACAGAAATCATGGATGATTTTAGTTTTTAAATCTTTATAAAAGTTCATTTTTGCCATTATTTTATAATAATTGAAATAAAACGTCAGAAACTATAAATATTTAAATAAACGCAAGGATTATTTACATTTTCTTTCACACCTTCTTTTATTTTTTAACGTTTAAAAGTTTCCACTGTTTTGGTATCACTAAAAAAAATATTTTTTTGTTTATGCATTCGTATGTCCGTCTGTCCAACTGTCCAACTGTCCAACTGTGTAAACATTTTAATAAAACAATCGGTCGCAACTATAAATATATTTTGATGAAATTTTGTATATGAATCAGTCATAGGGCGAACGCTACTGAAATTGATGAAAATGGGCGCATATTCAGATCTAATCCCCATTCAATTGACCAATATGAGATCGACTTAAATTGCCATAAGACCCAAAATATCATATAGATCTCAGTAAAATTGAGCTTTTGTGTTTTAATTACATCCAATAATCAGTGGTCCGAAAATAAACCTATATGACAATTCATAGTCATAGCCTCCATAAAATCCGCTTCCCGTTTTTCACTTAAACCAAAAAAAAAAAAAAATTGCCCAAATTTTTTTCAAATTCTGTTGTATAAGTTTTTGTAAAAAATATGTAAACTTGTTCCATTTTCGACCTAGTCCCCATATAAGTATAGTATTCTTGTGAACAATTTCAGATATGCGTGCAAAAGAATTAATAAAAATTTCACTCAGTTTTAGTTTATGCTTATTTTCTAAACCCAATTAGTTGGACCTAAGACCAATTCTCTAAACGTATGGATTTTTTTAATGTACTTTCAAATGGAAATTTACCAGTTGAAAAGTACCAGTTTTCTCATTTTTTTTTGGCCGTTTTTGTAATGAACGATTTGTTACAATTCTGCAATTGACACCATAGGTAGCAATACAAAATTTATTTTTCATTTCCTATTTTATTTAAATGCTCATACTCCTCTGGGTTTTTAGAAAAACTAAAAGCTTTCCCTTATCAAATAACATGATATTAATATTTAGCGAGGTGATAAACCATTGTGTTATACAGAAGACAGCAGAGTTGGGCATAAACCAAGTGGATGTTGAATTTTGTACACAGGTATAACGTTTTCAGCAATTAGTAGTTAAACAATTACTTATTTTAACTTCAAGTTCTGTGAGTACTCTATTTAGAACATTTTTGCTATAAATGGGTAAAATGGGTGAATTCGTTACCATGTGGTGAAATAATGGGCCAAGTATAACAAGGCTGTGTTTAGTAGCCAAAATACTTTAACAAATGTGTATCAACTACTTTCATCTAGATTCGTAGGTGAATTAAATTCGACATATCTATAGAGGTCAGCAAAGCCAGGTTCAACGTCCTTTTTCTAGAACTTTCCATGAACTAAGAACGTGCTTTGGCAATAAAAAGAAAGGTGTTCTAAAAGTTCTATTTTCACCGAAATAAAAAACGAATATGGTGATAACACCTAAATTGTCATAAATAGTGACGACCGTGATACGAGGAGTAGCAATAGGGACCCAGAAAAAAATAAGCAAAAAAAAAGGTAATACAATTTAAAATTTTTTTTCGAAACGTGATTTCTTCTTTAATGGGAAACTTCCACTAGATTGCGCAAAAACTTGGAAGCATATCTAGGCACGTTTGGCAAACGACCTTTAGAATTTACTGCCTTTGGGCAACGACCGTGAATGGTTTACGTTGCGTGAATGGTTTACGTTGCGAAGCCAGCCTAACGACACTCACAGGAAACCACGGGTAGGGTTTAAAAAGGAAAATAATTTTCATAACCCAGAGAGACAAGAGAAGCGAAAGAACATTTGGGGTAAGAAAATGGTATTTCGAAGCTTTTCTCAATTAGGTTTTAAATAAAACATCAAATGTTCTTGTATATACCGGTCCCTGTCTTTGATAAAAAGAAAAAGAAAACCCCATATGAAAAAACTAATTATTTAATGACACTTTAATTAATTTCGAAGAAGAAGTATATCATGTTCAATAATCTTAATTAAGGCTGCTATATTCAAAAATAAAATTTAGGAAATCATCGCAAAATTGTGAATTAAAAAAAATATATTTCTTTCAAACCTAAGGTTGTTGTCCAGGTTTTGAATTTATTAAAAATTTTCAAATTAATTCAAATCACAAGGGTATATAAAACCATTATTAAATTAATGTAAAATTATAAATCAAAATTTCCTAGAATGTGTATCGTACAGTAAATTATATGTATGTCTTTCCCATACTTAACTATCCTAGGGGCCTAAATGGTTTGGGTATAATGACTTTGTGCTGCTGTTTGTAACAACCAAAAATATTCATCCTAGACCCATCTTTAATTATACCGATCGACTGAAAATCACTTTTCGAGACGAAATAGCAATGTCCGTCCGTCCGTCCGTCCGTCTGTGTGTCCATGTAAAGCTTTTAATCAAACTACAGGTCGCAAATATGAATATATTTTGATGAAGTTTGGTATATAAGCCATGGGATGAACGGTGTTGAAATTGCTGAGAATCGGTCCATGGTCAGACCTAGCCCCCATACAAATGACCCCTATGAAATCGACATAAATTGCCATAAGTTCCAAATTATCATATAGATCTCAGTCAAATTGGATAGCATCATCATTATCATCATTAAACAACAACAATAATACAGATCGCTGAGCCCTCATCGTTCGTGAATAAATATGTATTTGGGTGAGTTACGGAAACAGCAAACTATTTACTTTTGACTTAAAATGATAATATTCTTGCATACTATAGTATTAATTTTTATTTCATAAAGACAGAAAAGAAAGAAGTAACAAGTATACGACGTCACCATTGACAAGTAAAATTAATTAAAAGGGAACAAGCATCAGAGTAAATCATGATAAAGTGTATACTCACTTTTCCTTTATGAAATCTATGGGATCCATAGATATTTTTTTGTTTTGGTTACTATATTTTTTGCGCCTTTGTTTACTTTCATCAAGTATTCCTTTTTGTTCAACTGTGTTTGATCATGAAATCGTTAACGTCAGGAAAACGTTTAATAGGTTATTCGGTTACAGATATACGTTTCATTGATTAGAATTTAAGTATATTGCGTACCATATCTTAATTTTCAATCTTATTTTTTTTTTAATTAAGATAAGTCAAATAAGGATTAGCAATTTTTAAATGCATTTTACCTTAAGAATATTATATTTCAAACTATAATCATTTTCAATAATTTTTGGTTTTTTTATCCATTTTTATTACTACCCTTTTGCTTAACAACCAATGGGTTGAAATAAAAGTTGTGAATTTTCATAATGAATTGCTAGATTGGCAGTTTATATAATCTTGTATGTATTAATTTATTGGGGTAACTTATCTGTGGGTTCTTAGAGCAAATCTTAAGTGTCATTAAGAAATGGTAGAGACCAATGATTAGCATTTTATGATACAGTTTTCTTTATATTAACCATAGTACTGGAGCAGTTTTTCTCTATGGTTAATTTTGGTCCATTCATAACATATTTTTTTGTATATATATATGTTCAGTGAGTCTATAATAAAATAATTGTAGTGTTATTAAGACTAAACGTTGGAGGCACGAACCCCCCAAACCCGACTGATCGCTAGCGATGAAATGGCTCCCTACGTCTTCTTTCGTCGAATCTCAAAAATAGAGGTTTTAGCACATCTTTGTAACTTCAAAGGGTATGTAAATATTATACGATTTAACACGTGCATATGTATGACAATAAATAGTGGGGTTTGTATATCAAAATTCATATATAAAAATCAATACGATAAGAAGATGCAAAAAGGTACCATATTGCCCCCCTAACATCCCTATTTTCAAATGTTTTTCTCTGATCTAATGTATCTATCTCTAGGGAAACCCTCATCTATATTTCATATTCCTAGATTCGTTTGTTTAGATTTTACCATATGTAAAATTTTTTCCATTTTTGGCCGTTTTGCCTCCCGTAGACGTTACAATTATCAATAAATTCATTCTGGACTGATGCCCACGTATTCGGTGGAGTCTGTGTACTAAAATTCATATATAGATAATATTAATAGGCTAGGCGATTTCTTGTGACCGATGTTTTGTTCTACCGTTTTATTCCGATTTTGACCAAACGTATATTATTTGAAAGGTATTTCTTTTTGGCTGTTCACCAGATTTTAAGATTTTTTAATTTTTTCCTTTATTTTGAGTAAATTGCATTTAAAGTTGCTAATAACACATACATAACATTATACGTATGCTCTGTGTGTTTCATTAAAATTGTTAATGTGTTTATTAATGAGTTTGCCATCTTCATTCAGAATAATAATAATCCATAAAAGTGTTGTTTTGTGAATTGGCTGAGTTGAAAAATAAAGCTGCCCAGAAATTGCACTAGAAGTTCAAGCGCTGGAATCTACTAGTATAGATTAATATGTTAAGAAAATGCAGGAAAGTAAAATTTTTAGCCTTTTTGGCCATTTTTTCCCTTATATAGCCGAATTTCGAAAAAATTAAGCCTGAGCAATGTTTGTTTATCGGATGGAGTCTACACATACAATTTGAAATTGCTAGAATCATTTGTTACCATTTTCCCCCTTTTTGCATTTTTGACCGCTATTACGCCGTAGTATACGATTTTATAAAAATCCCTTCTTAGTGGATCTTTGCGTCGATAGGGAAACCTACATTCTAAATTTCAATCATGCACATCTTTTATATATATTTATACTTGTAGATTTGCAAACAGAACAACATTGACTAAAAAAATAATTAAACAGAAATGTTAGTTTTAAAACCCCAATTAAAAAACAATTAAAAGACAAATGTTTAGAAGAGAAATAATTTTGCTTTTTAATAAAAAAAAAATATTCAAAAATTTTATAAATTCACAATTTCACTAGAATATAGAAAAAATAA
Organism: Cordilura impudica; assembly: GCA_963682025.1. NCBI lineage: Eukaryota > Metazoa > Arthropoda > Insecta > Diptera > Scathophagidae > Cordilura > Cordilura impudica. The sequence continues at coordinate 62,139,619 of OY821520.1, read as the reverse complement.
AATTTTTCAAAACTGTGACAACTGTGACTGCAATTGGCATATTGTATTATTGTCATTAGTATTTATACTAAAGTAAAAGATGAACAAGATTAATATTGTTAAATGCTTGGTCATTTAAGCAAATATAATAACAACAACGATTTTGCTTTGCTGGAAGCAGTATAAATTTTAATTATATTTAAGGAGTTTAATATAAATTTTTGTGTCAAATAGTTATTATTGAGTTATTAACATCAGTACCATGGTAATAGTGTTTCTAGTACTCCAAAATAAGGCTAAAATCTGAACTGAAACTGTGTCATCCCCAATGTCAATGCAGAACGCAGATAAAAAAGAATTAAATTTTCTTACCATCAGACTGACTTTTATTTAACATTTCTTTAGCAAATATTTAACCAAGTTTAAGAGTATTTATTTTGCTTAGCCTAGTCTTACGAACATTTCTATCAGATATTGTATTTACAAGTGGGAATAATAAGTCACAACAATGTTTTTTTTGTTTAGTTGTAGATGTGTAGTTTCATGTTATAGGAATGAAACAACCGTTGCAACGGTTGGAACGAGAGTAATGTTGATTGTGGACCACAGCACGTATGAGTATTTTTAATTAAATTATTTTTGCTGTTTAATCAATTATGCACACGTGCTACTGCTAAGAAGAAACACAAAAATGATTCACGAACACATAAACTTACGCGCTGCTGCTCTAAAACTCAATACTATCTATTCTTAACAGAGATGGGCCATGATATTTATAATTGTTCAACTTTATTATTTGTATATAAAGTTTGTTAACGAAAATTCGTTAACAAGTTTGAACGAAAATATCACGCTGCAAAAAATATCATTGATTTTCGAATGACAACAAAAGAAAAAATATTGGAAAATTAAAAATTTTTACATTTATCTTAAAAAAATAATTCGCACATAAATAGGTGCTTCTAGAAACTGGTTGTGTAAATTCCCAAACTACCTCCATAAAACTTATAATGAGGGCGCGCGAAATAAAAATAGCATACTTTTATGCTTATAAATTTAAAAACTTGTCATTGTTCTAAGAGTTAACATGTTTAAAACGGTTGCTATTAATGCTTAAAGCCATGGGCTTATTTTTATGTCTACTGCATAATTCGTTTTAATTTAATGGAGAATCAATAAAACGTGCGTAAACTAATTATAAAAATGTTCAATGAAAGTCAATGTCGCCCATATAAAACAATTATTGGGCAAGCTGCAGTGTGCTGGCAAACGGTTATTCTGGTTATAACAAAATATATGGAACAACTGGTCATCAAAACGAAAGTGGCCTGCCATAGATAAAGACAGTAAGAAAGCTGAAAAATTTAAATGTGTGAAACATTTGGCAAATTTCCCCAAGGAAAGTTAAAAAGGAAGCTGGTGCGAAGACATACAATGCACATAAGGTTCTGGATAGAAATTCCAAAGAAAATTTAAATGAGTTAAATGAGTTAGAAATTTGTATTTATATTTATTTCACGCGCGCTCCTTATTTATGATTAAAAAAAAATTAGCATTAAGGATCTAAAATGATATAACTAAAAACCATAATATATAGACCATATTTCTTTGACTTACGTTTATAAAGTATAAAAAAATATAAAATATGATCATACAAAATGAACAATACAGAAGTTATCGAGATGAAGAACGAATTAAATGAATTAAAGAGAAATATATTAAAGCAAGAAAACTCAGTAGTAGCTGTAGTATTCGAATATCTGGTGTACCCTACTATGAAAATGAAGATCTTCATAAAATTTTTGATAACATATGTGGTAGCTTGAATATACCTTCGCCACAAATAGAAAATATATATAGACTTAAAAAGATTTACAAAAACAATAAACCCTATAAACCATCGTAATAAAAAAAATCTTAGGTGTTTACATCATGCTGGTTTTCAAAGCAATGAACCGATTTATTTAAATGAAAATCTTACACCACATAATAATCGAATATTTAAAGAGGCGCTAATTATGAGAAAACTTAAACAGATCCAATCTACATTCACTCTGCGAGGTCTCGTTTAAGTAAAAAAATTTAACTCAGATGACCCAATTCTAATAGAATTTTTTGATGATCTGAAAGAGCTTTTTCGTGAATAATAAACATAAAGCATTAATCAACTTTGATGCTATTAATGTTATATATTACTACTGTTTAACAAATCTTATTGCTTATTGCTCATTATACCCTATACCACTATGTGGTTTGGGTATAATGACTTTGTGCTGCTGTTTGTAACAACCAAAAATATTTGACCTAGACCCATCTTTAATTATACCGATCGAATCAGAATCACTTTCTGAGTTGATTTAACAATGTCCGTCCGTCCGTCCGTCTGTGTGTCCATGTAAACCTTGTAATGAAACTGCAGGTCGCAAATATGAATATATTTTGATGAAATTTGGTATATAAGTTTTCATCGGCCATGAGATGAATGCTGTTGAAACTGGTGAGAATCGGTCGATGTTCAGACCTAGCCCCCATACAAATTACCCCTATGAAATCGACATAAATTGTCATAAGATCCAAATTGTCATATAGATCATACTCAAATTGGGTTTATATGCGTTCATTACATCCATTAATGAGTAGTCTAAAAATGATCTCTTTGGCCCCATATAGAGCTGCTTCCCGATTTTCACTTAAATCTGTTAAAAAACAAAAATATTGCACTGATACTTCTCAAATTTTGTTTGTATATATTTTTGCAAAATACAAGAGACTTTACCAAACATGATCAGGATCGGTCCATTTTTGGACCTAGTCCCCATATAGATATAGCATCCGATATGAACTTTTTCATATCTGCAGCCAAAAAAAATTAATAAAAATCCCACTCAAATTTGGTTTTTGCTTATTTTCTATGTCCAGTTAGTTGGGCCTAAGAGATAGGGTTTCTAAACGCATGGTATAGGGTATCGTATAGTCGGTCTAGACCGACTATAATTTTTTTACTTGTTTTATATATGTTTTTCATTTCTCTATATGTTTTTAAGATTTTGCAAAATTTGTCTTTTATTTATAAATTTATATATGACAATCATGTTTTTAAATTTTTGTAACATTTATTTTTTATTATTAAATTTACTTTATACGTCTAAATGTAAATTTTATTGCGTTGCTTTAGAATGTCATTATGACAAGTACATCATATGAAAAAGTTGGGTCCAGAGATGGTAATTGTAACATAGTACGTATCCTGACTAATAGACACGGTTTCAGTATTTGTCATTTAAATGCACAAAGTTTATGTAATAAACTTGATGAGTTTCGTCTTTTATTTGAAAATTCGGGTGTTGACACTCTATGTGTTTCTGAGACATGGTTCTGTGATAATGTTAGCGACAATATCTATGAGCTGAAGGGGTACTGTGTCTTTCGTTCCAACAGAAGTAGTCATGCTGGTGGCGTCGCAATTTATATAAAAAATAATATTTCATGTCAATTCAATTGTACACATAATATAGCTAATGACGTGGAATATGTTTTTGTAGGCGTAAATTGTCGTGGTGATAAACTTCTTCTTGGATGTGTATACAGTCCACATAAATGGATAAAGTTTGACTGTCTTATCACGAAGCTTGAGCTTTCATCAATGTCATACTCCGAAGTCATTATATCAGGTGATTTTAGTAACAATCTTTTCGATAACTCAAATCTTATTTATTTATTTATTTATTTATTTATTGATATCCTGTACAACAAGACCAAGTCTTTTAATTATAGTACAGGATTATATGTGGATAAGGGATCAACAATCTCAAAAATGTTATATGTATAGTAGTAATAATAATAAAGTTTATATAAAAAGTAAGTATAATTATTTACGAACAGAAATAGCATAGATACAAAAAATATAAAAATAAAAAATAAAAAAAATAAAAATAAAAAAAAAATAAAAATAAAAAATTACATATATGTATCACATAATTTATGGAAAATGGTTAAGTGAAAAAATTAAACAAAATGTTTTAAAATGCATTGCATTGCTATTAAGCTGTTGTTCATGTGGAATTGTATTCCAAAGGCGAGCGGCATGGATAAAGAACTGCCATTCCGAAACTAAATGTCGATGTCTTGGTATGATGATTAGTTTGCTCCTATTCGATTTTGCAAACTGAATTTTGGCATACATATATTGCGGGTTTTTTGTATAAATAACTTTATGTATGAGTATTAGTACCCTTATTTTAAGTAAGTTTTCAAAAGATACTCCATATAAGCTTTTTGCGAAAGCAGACACATGGTCGTATTTTCTTAACCCGTAAACATACCTAATGATGTTATTGTATAAAACATCAAGCTCATTTCTGCTTATAGAGTCGCAACTAGAAAACAGTTCACAACCATAGTTAAGTCCCGGAATAAGATAGGTCTTCGCCAGAAGTATCCTGACTCTTAAAGGTGTAAATACCTGCGTTGCCCAAAGCGTTCTTAATTTCACATAAGTTTGACATACAAGTGAATTTATATGATCAGACCAGGTTAAATTTTTGTTGAGGACTAATCCAAGATTTTTCGCTGATTGTACAATTTCAATTTTCTGACCATTTATAAGGATTTCAGGTTCGATATGCGGGGTTATGGTTCCTTTGTGTATCACCAAACATTTTGATTTTTTAGGATTCAGACATAAGCCATTAGCAGTAGCCCAACGATATATGGTGTCCAGATCTTGGTTGAGTTTTCCCACGCTTGCGTTGACTGAATTAACTGAGCCACTTAGGTACAACTGTACATCATCCGCATACATATGTAAGCTGGAATGGGATATTTGTTGCGGCAAGTCATTTGCATATATGGAGAACAAAAGTAGTCTTAATAGTGATCCTTGTGGTACACCTCTCATAAGTGACACCGGATTCGATGATGTATTGTTAACGAACACTGATTGAGTACGGTTTGTAAGGTATGATGAAATTAAATGTGTTGATGTTGGCGCAAAATTGAAAAAACGGTTCAGCTTCATACATAGTGTGGAGTGGTTTACAGTATCGAAGGCTTTTGAATGATCAAGAAGCACCAAAGGTTGAAAGGAAGCATAGTATCGCAATCGGACGATATTCTGTAGAAGACTTTGGAAGTGGAATAACTTTTGCGTGCTTCCATTTCATTGGAAAGCAGCTTGATGTAATGATGGTGTTGAAAAAATGAGTAAAAAATGGTAAAAGAGATGGTAAAAAAATTTTAACGAATTTTGGGTGTATGTTATCAAATCCAATAGCGTTGGACTTAACTGTCAAGAACCTAGTAAGAACCTCAGATTGGCTGACGCAAGAAAACTCGAACATATTGTCTTCGGAAAAGGAGTTGCTACTGTTGACAAATGTATTGTTGTTGTAGAAGTGGTTATTTGTTGGTATTGTTGGTATATCCGTAAAAATCCTATTGAGTTCATTAGCATCAATAGGGCAATTATTATTCTTTTCAACATTACCAATTCCTATTTCTCGAATAGTCTTCCAAGTTTGTTTAGAATCAATAGCGGAAATAAATCGTCTTGAGAAAAAAACAGATTTTGCATTTCTTATTTGAGTATTAACGTCTTTTCTAGCAGAACGAAACTCAGCCTTAAGTTGTAATGTTCTAAAACGTTTCCACCTGGAATAAGCTAAATCCCTACGTTCAATTGATTGTCGAATACTGGAGGTGAACCAAGGCTTATTTCTCGCCGTAATTATTTTTGTTTTCATCATATAATTGTAGTACAGTGGCGTCTAGAAGAGACAATTGTTCGTCAACCGAGGTCATAAAGTAAATGCTACTCCAACTGATTTGTGAGAGATTCGCATACAATACGTTGTAATTCAAGTTATTAAAATCTCGAAAAGAGTAATACTGATCCTCACGTTGAAGAAGAAATTCATATGTTGTAAAGATTAAATCGTGTTTAGAGAAGCACGATGCAGAAATTTAGTCGTATAGATTGACTTTTGACATGTCTCCTACGTATATATGATCGAGTAGTGTACTGCATGTGTTTGTGTAGTGTGTGGGAATAGTTGTATTTATTGGAGTAAGTCCTAGAGATGCCATGTTATCCTTAAGAGATGATTCCACAAGAATGTTAGAGTTAAAATCACCTAAAATTGCAACATCATTGTATGGCATGGTAAATGTCTTTAGCGTTGTAATGAAGTTAGATAAATCAATTCGTTTATTAGGCCTATAAGCACAGCCAACCAACCTTTTTTTTACCAAATGATGATATCTCGACAAATATGTACTCAACTTTATCATTTTCTTCTGCTTTACAGCGATATTTGCAAGTTATATTGTTTTTAATATAAATGGCTGCTCCACCTCCGCCTCTTACCACTATAATGTCGATGTTTAACTTGTCAGCTGTCAACACAACGAGACCTACACACTTCACGTAAACAAATAGCACTTTGATTGATCTTTCCTTTACCAGTAATAAAAGTAAAATCCTTCATTATGAACAGTTAGCAGCACCAGCATTTTCGAAGCATGATCTACTCTTCTTATCATATGATTTTGCCATCGAAACCCAGCCCCAAACATTTACTTATCGTGATTTTAATAATATTGATATCTTGGCTTTGGGATATGATCTTTGCTCTACTCCGTGTGATCAAATTTTCTATTTACCGACTGTTGGAGAACAACTGTCATTTTTTAATTGTAAAATTTTAGGAATTTACAACAAACATGTGCTCAACAAAACGAAAACTATTAAAAATAGAGATAGACCTTGGTTCACAATAGAAACCATGATGCTAATAGAACACCGTGATAATCTGTATCAGAAGTGGAAACGTTACAGGATATCAGAATATCACGACGAATATAAGATGGCTAGGAAAGCGGTTGTTTCCAAAATAAGGCATGATAAGTCTTCCTATTATTGTAATAAATTAAATACAGCTATTGGAAATAAAAAAAAAAAAACACCTGGAAAGAAATACGCGAAATTGGAATAAATAAGACAATTAATCAATCAATGAATGAAGCTTTTGGAAATATTCGTCACCAGCCGTAAATACCCAATTTTATGATGATTTTCCCTGTAATAATTTAAACATTCCCAAATTTAACTTTCAGTGTGTAACACTAACAGAGGTAGTTGAAAGTTTCAATGCTATTAAATCGAATGCAGTGGGCCTTGATAATATAACCCCAGATTTATAAAAATGATTTTACCATGGATTGTCCGTTTCATAATGTACTTGTTTAACTCCATAATCACTACTAGCATCTTTCGAATGGAGTGGAAAGATGCCAAAATTGTACCAATACCAAAAACGGGTAACGAGTACCGCCCGATTGCAATTCTTCCATATCTCTCAAAAGTTTTCGAGCACCTTTTACACAGACAAATCTTTAGGCATTTAAACGACAACAACTTACTTATAGAGCGCCAATCTGGTCTCAGGCCACAACATAGCTGTATCGCAGCTTTATCTGATGTAGTTGAGGAGTTGAGAAGTAACATGGATGATGGAAAAATATCTTTTTTTGGTTTTATAGGACCACTCAAAGGCATTTGACTCGGTGCACCACTAAATTTTATGCCTCAAACTGAAGAGGTTTTTTAACTTTTCTACATTAGCAGTTAGACTCATGTTTTCATATCTCACAAACAGATCCCAATCTGTTACTAATGGTAGCTGCGTCTCAAACTCACTCCAAGTTATATGAGGGGTACCACAGGGTTCAATCCTTGGACCACTACTTTATTCGATATATGCCAATGATCTTCCACAACAAATCAAATTCTCTAAGGTTCAGATGTACACTAATGACATTCAGCTATATTTAAGTAGTACCAAGGATTCAATTATTTCCAAAACTCAAGAACTAAATTGGGCAACGGCAAATGGTCTAAGACTTAATCCAAATAAATCTAAGTGTATTATAATAAAGAAGAAAGTGATGCATTTGGTGAATGAGATTAATGTCTTCCTTGGGGGCTCTAAAATTGACATGGTGGACTCTGTATGAAATCTCGGAATTGTGTTTAATAAAACTCTGACTTGGTCAGATCATATTAATCAATCCTGTGGCAGAATTTATAGTATGATAAGAAGTTTATGGTTAACACAGCACTTTACTCCACTAAAAATAAGATTGCTACTTGCTAAAACATATCTTTTACCAACATTACTATATGCATCTGAGGTTTTCACAGGTTGCAACTCTAGGGATAACAGAAAACTTACTGTAACTTTCAGCAACATTATTCGCTATATCTTTGGATTAAGAAAATTTGATCAAGTATCCCAATACTCGTGTCATGTCTTACACATGTCATTTGACAACTATATTAAATTCAAGAACATTATATTTCTACATAAAATTATTATAATAAAGGCTCCAAAATATCTTTTTGAACGATTAAAGTTCGCAAGATCTTCCTGAGGGAATCGAATAATATAATTTATATACTGGGACCATGCCTCTGAGTGTCAATTTTTTATTCTAACTATTCGTCTCTGGATTCAACTTCCTAATGTCATGCAAAATACAAGCAACACAATAGGATTTAGAAAATTGCTATACCAATACTTAAATTGATTTTATTTGATTTTTTGTTAATGTTTTTTAATTGTAATTTATAATATTTTAAATTTAGATTAAGAGTGTGACGGTGATCTGTTTTGCTCTGCACTGTAGCAAAAGAATTTCTGTTACACGCAGAATAAGGAAGAAAAAAAAAATAATAACCTTGATCTTGTAATTATTTTCAAGTTCAAGTATGTACATATAAACAACACCTTATATGGTAATATGTTGATGGCATTTTTTTTGGCAAACTGATTTATGGCGTACTTTTTTCTCTTCATTGTGTTGTATGAAATCATGAACACATTCATATGCAATCATGCTGGTCAAACCACGTATTTTCTTCTATTGATCTCACTTGCTCTCATAGTCATATATGAGTGGGAGTGTTATAAATACTAGAGAATATTATGAATGCATATGAATGTTCTCAATGAATTGGTGGTGATTTTGTTTTTTAATAAACAGGTTTTTATCTGCAGATGAATGAATGAAGATGAGAAGGTTAATGTAATAAAGTTAAATTTAAATCGTGGAGTTGAATTATGTTTATTGTGAAGAAAGGTTGAGGAAAAACCTCTTAAAAAAAATAAAATGTTGAGTTTAAGAAAGTTAAATAATTTTAATTTAGAATTAAAGTAATAAGAAAAGACATAAAATAAAGTAAAGTTAAGAGAGTTAAGTGAAATTTAAAATTAGTGAAAAGTTAAATTAAAACAAATAAAATAAATTACAGATTAAAATTTAGATTAAAAACATTAAAGTTTAAAGAATTATAAAATTAAATGTATACTATAGAGAGTTGAAGACTAATTGTTGACAAGAAAGATTGGGGAAAAACCTTAAAATTTAAAATTAAAAAAAAAATGTAGTTTTAATTTAGAAACTTTAAGAAAAACAAAACTTTAGATTTTAGTGACAAATTTCGAAAAGAAATAAACTTTACATGTGACATCTATCTTTTTGTATTAAATCTGTAATTATTAAAAAAAAAACTAAACTAAAAATTAAATCGAGTTAAGAAATAAATTGCTATAAATATAAAACATTAAAGTTCAAATTGTAAATTAAACATAAAAAAAAAATACTGCGTTAAATAAAAAAACAAAATTGTGGAAAATAATTGAAAGTTTTTAAATAAATGTACAAAAAAAAAAGAACTTAATTGCAGTAGTTTAAACTTTGTGAAAGAACATAAATTCAAAGAACACAAAATGGCAGACAAACCAAAACGTCCTCTATCCGGATATATGATCTGGTTTAACTCTGTCCGTGAAGGCTTAAAGAAGGAAAACCCCGGCCTCTGGCAACAACAGCAATAAGTCGGTAATTTTGATTTTTACATACAAATAATTTTCTACATTTAAATTAAAAATAAAAATTTTATAAAATATAAATAATTTGCTAAGAAAATGTTTAAAAATATAAAATCAAATAATATTTTTCCTACATTAAGAAATGTTCCTAAATATAAAATTAAACTAAACATTTTACTACATTAAGAAATTTTTTTCTAATTATAAATTTAAACTAAATATCAAATATTTTTTTTGCTAAAATTAAAATTGTACTAGAATTAAAATCTTTCTACTATTAAAAATTTTTCCTAAAAATTAAGAATTTTCCCAAAATTAAAAAAAATTGTCCTAGAATTAAACTTTTCCTAAATCTTACTAATTATGGTATAAAATTAAATAAAAAAAAAGAGAAAAAAAAGGAAAACAAAAATTTTCTAAGATTTATCTAACCATAAATAGAATTTTTTATAAAGATTTTTCTAATTAGAATTTAAAAATTTTCTATATATGAAATTTTTCTAATTAAAGCAAATTTTTGTAAGTAAAAATTAGCTAAATATCAAATATTCTAAATATAAAAATTTACCTAAATACAAAATTTATCTAAAATTACATAAAAGTCTTCTAATTATAAGATATAAATTAAAATTTTCCTAATTCTACACTTAAGCTGAAATTAAAATTAAGCTAAAATTAAAATTTTTCCTAAATTTAAAATTTCCCTAAATTTAAAATTTTCCTAAAACAGAATTTTGCTAAAATTTAAAAATTCTTCTAAAATTAAAATTGAGCTATATTTAAAAATTTTTCCTAAAATTAAAATTTCCATAAAATTAAAATTGAGCTAAACTTAAAATTTTATAAATATATAATAAATTTTGCTAAATATAATTTAAATTTGTAACCCTTAAAATGAAGGGTAAATAAAAATAAATTTTTTTTGTTAAACCAATGTAGAAAGCCGAACCAAACCAAATCTTATCATTTATGTGGGTTACCTCCAAGTAAGATGGAGTCGAGGTAACATGGTAGGGAGGGCAAAAGGGGCAGAACACCTAGTCCCCAACCCCAAGGTAAGTATGGCCATCCGTCCCACTTATATCCGTTTTTTTGACAGTTGTTTTTTTTTAATCGCACGTGAAAATCTGTAGTGCGGTTTCCCTGGGCCTGAGCAAGACCCCACCCATCCGGCGAGCTAGGCCCCTACGCCAGCACGTGCGACCAGCAAAGGCTCAGGGAAACGGAAGCGGATCTTCCACCAACGCCGCACCATTACAAGAGTAACTGATATTAAATATATAGTGAATAACTTATCCGATTCCATTACTGTAATTTATAAGATACTGTGTCTTGTTGTAATGGAAAATCGCTTTTAATAAATAAATACAAAATACAAATAAATAAAATAATAAAACTCCCAAATCAAATCGATGAAGTAGCAACACTACACCATTTCCAATTCTATTTCAAAATTTTCCAATTGTATTTCAGAATTGTCTAAATGTATTTCAGAATTGTCTAACTGCATTTCATAACTGTCTAATTGTATTTCAGAATTGTCTAAATGTTTTTCAGAATTGTCCAAATGTATTTCAGAAAATTCCAATTGTATTTCAGAAAATTCCAATTGTATATCGGAAAATTCCAATTGTATTTCAGAATTGTCCAAATGTGTTTCAGAATTTTCCAATTGTATTTCAGAAAATTCCAAATGTATTTCAGAATTTTCCAATTGTATTTCAGAAAATTCCAATTGTATTTCAGAATATTCCAATTGTATTTCAGAATTGTCTAATTGTATTTCAGAAAATAAAACAGGTGAAATAATACGCTATTAATTTTTCAGTGGAATTTTATTTTAAATGCCTTGTAATGTTTAAATGCAGTTATATAGTAAATATTTCTAATTATTGTTTTATTAATTTTTAAGGGATCAATAAATAATTTTATAGCTCGTTAATTTAATAAGAAAATTATAAAAATAAATATTTGTTACTTTTAGGAGCATTACAAATTTGAAAATATTTTTTTTCTTTATCAAAATTTTTTAAACACAGGATATTTTTTAGGAGCCCTAAAATTTACGAAACTTTCATAGTACTTAAAGTAAAATTTTTTATATTCTATCGACTAAATAAATCGATATGATGTTGAGACAATTATCAAAGTTAATTATTTTTTTTTTCACATAAATGCTTCTTGTTTTTAGTCTATGTTCAAAAACAAATCAAGCTGTAAAAAATACCAACAAATTTAAATATAAAAAAAAATTTAAATTTAAATATAAAAAAATTTAAATAAAAAAAAAAATAAATGCAAAACAGAAACACATGCGCAGTTTGTTTGGGATCTATGTTAAGAAAAGAAATAAATAAGCTACTTCCATGCAATCATTTATTGCATATTGCTTGCTACAGGCAGTTAAGTGAGGGTCAAAGCGTTACTACATCTCCCTATTATAGAATAGCTATAAAAGATAAGTAATTTTTATAGCCACTTATTCAGTGTTGTGATACGCCAAAGTACATCATTTCTTTCTCATTTAAAGTACGCAAAAATTTTTTCGGTTTCTTAAAAGTAACCTTTTTTAAGATGAATTCCAAATTTATTTTTATGAGTCCACAAAATACCGATTGATTCCCAAACAATCGAGGCACACACATGCTGTACATTAACTAAGTTTACAATAACTACATAAAACTACCACATTTATTTATATCTTCAATTTTAAATGTACATAAGTATGCTTGTAAGTTTTTGAAATAGATGTCATTTTACTTGTCCACGAGAAGTAAAATAAATATTCAAAGGACGACAAAGCTCATATAATTGAAGCTGATTTTAATGGCGACGATTGGGCCCAACTTGCGTTTTCATTAAAAATCAATTATAAGATAGCATATACCTGGATACGAATGGACGGGATTCCGAAGTTAAAAAAAATGGTTGTAAGCCAAAATCCCTTTCTGAAACGGAAATTGATAAAATAGTTGGTTGGATTGAGGAGAATCCAACAATTTCATTAAAAATAATTAAAGCAAACGTTGTGCAAGAAATTTCGCAAAATGTTTGTGTACAAACTCTTTCTAACTATTTAGAAAATAAAGAATTTTCGGTCAAAAATCCGCACCAAGAGCCAATTACTATGAATTCTCCAGAAAATAAGGAAAAACGAGCGATCTATGTTAATACTCTAAACGAGTATATTTGAAATGGCAAATAAATTGTTTATATGGACGAAACAAATTTCAATTTGCTTACATGAAAAACAAGAGGCCCTTCACGCATTGGGTCAATAGTTGTACAGTTGTTACCCGCATGACGCGGTCCCAACGTGAACCTAATTGGTGCAATATCTGTAAACGGTGTTATTTATTTTGAAAGGAAAAGGGGTTCATTTAACTTAAATTTAGCTATAGAGTGGGTAAGAAATATATTATTAAAGTGGACCGAAAAGGGAAATAACCTTTCTGATTTGGTCTTCGTGTGTGATAATGCTCCAGCTCACACTCGTTTAGAAACGGTTTTTGATAATTGCTCCGTTAATTGATTACGTTTGGGTCCATATTCCCCACAACTTAATCCAATAGAAATAATATGGAGTAAACTCAAAACATTAGGAAAAGGTGGAACGTTTATACCACATCGAGGGCTTATATTCAAAAAGTGCTATCTACATTTGACAACAATATTAATTTTTGATTTCAAACTGTTGTCTGATATGACTGTCAAATATGATATTAATTTTGATATCATACATGATTAGTACGACAATTTCTTAGTAGATATTGTAGCAAATCGATCGACAAATACTTTCAGATCTTATTAATAAATTGGTTTTACACGCTCTCTTTGAAATAATTATTGATGGAGATAAAACTTTTTGAATATAAGCCCTCGACATGGAATTGGTCCAGGTGTTGCAGAACAACGACTTCAGTACCTTGAGAAATTAACAGATTGTACATTACCAAACATAACACAGGGCGCTTACACTCTAGCTGTGCAAAATTCAAGTTCATTCCACAAAATTGCATCAAACAGTGAGGACATTCCTGTTGGACAGTAATATATTTTTTATACCCATACCACTATGTGGTTTGGGTATAATGACTTTGTCCAGCTATTTGTAACTACCAAAAATATTTGACCTAGACCCATCTTTAATTATAACGATCGAATCAGAATCACTATCTGATTCGATTTAATGATGTCCGTCCGTCAGTCCGTCCGTCAGTGTGTCCATGTAAACATTGTAATCAAACTGCAGGTCGCAAATATGAATATATTTTGATGAAATTTGGTATATAAGCTTTCGTCGGCTTTGGAATGAACGCTATTGAAATTGATGAGAATCGGTCCATGTTCAGACCTAGCTCCCATACAAATGACCCTTATGAAATCGATATAAATTGCCATAAGATACAAATTGGATCCAATGGATGGATCCTAGTCAAATTAGGTTTATATGCGTTTATTATATCCATTAATGAGCAGTCCAAAAATGGTCCCTATGGGACAACTCTTAGTCATAGATCCCATATAGAGGTGCTTCCGTTCTTAACTTAAATCTGTAAAAAAAACAAAAATATTGCACTGATTCTTCTCAAATTTTGTTTGTATATATTTTTGCCAGGATCGGTCCATTTTTGGGCCTAGTCCGCATATTGATATAGGATCCGATATGAACTTTTTTATATCTGCAGCCAAAAAAATTAATAAAAATCCGACTCAAATTTTGTTTATTTTCTGTATCCAGTTAGTTGGGTCTAAGAGATAGGGTCTCTAAACGCATGGTATAAGGTATCGCATAATCGGTCTAGACCGACTATAATTTTCTTACTTGTTTTATTATAATATAGAATTTTTGATTCGTAATTAGTTGATTAAGGTTATTTTGTTCGCATCTCTACTTTTATATTGCCATTAAATTTCTTAAGTAACGGGTGATTTTTTAAGAGCTTGATAACTTTTTTTTAAAAAAAAACGCATAAAATTTGCAAAATCTCATCGGTTCTTTATTTGAAACGTTAGATTGGTCCATGACATTTACTTTTTGAAGATAATTTCATTTAAATGTTGACCGCGGCTGCGTCTTAGGTGGTCCATTCGGAAAGTCCAATTTTGGGCAACTTTTTCGAGCATTTCGGCCGGAATAGCCCGAATTTCTTCTTTCTTTAGACTTGACGTAGCCCCACAAAAAATAGTCTAAAGGCGTCAAATCGCATGATCTTGGTGGCCAACTTACCGGTCCATTTCTTGAGATGAATTGTTCTCCGAAGTTTTCCCTCAAAATGGCCATAGAATCGCGAGCTGTGTGGCATGTAGCGCCATCTTGTTGAAACCACATGTCAACCAAGTTCAGTTCTTCCATTTTTGGCAACAAAAAGTTTGTTAGCATCGAACGATAGCGATCGCCATTCACCGTAACGTTGCGTCCAACAGCATCTTTGAAAAAATACGGTCCAATGATTCCACCAGCGTACAAACCACACCAAACAGTGCATTTTTCGGGATGCATGGGCAGTTCTTGAACGGCTTCTGGTTGCTCTTCACTCCAAATACGGCAATTTTGCTTATTTACGAAGCCATTCAACCAGAAATGAGCCTCATCGCTGAACAAAATTTGTCGATAAAAAAGCGGATTTTCTGCCAACTTTTCTAGGGCCCATTCACTGAAAATTAGACGTTGTGGCAGATCGTTCGGCTTCAGTTCTTGCACGAGCTGTATTTTATACGGTTTTACACCAAGATCTTTGCGTAAAATCTTCCATGTGGTCGAATAACACAAACCCAATTGCTGCGAACGGCGACGAATCGACATTTCACGGTCTTCAGTAACACTCTCAGAAACAGACGCAATATTCTCTTCTGTACGCACTGTACGCATTCGTGTGGTTGGTTTAATGTCCAATAAAGTAAACTGAGTGCGAAACTTGGTCACAATCGCATTAATTGTTTGCTCACTTGGTCGATTATGTAGACCATAAATCGGACGTAAAGCGCGAAACACATTTCGAACCGAACACTGATTTTGGTAATAAAATTCAATGATTTGCAAGCGTTGCTCGTTAGTAAGTCTATTCATGATGAAATGTCAAAGCATACTGAGCATCTTTCTCTTTGACACCATGTCTGAAATCCCACGTGATCTGTCAAATACTAATGCATGAAAATCCTAACCTCAAAAAAATCACCCGTTATATACTAATATACAAATAGTTTTGTACTCGTATGTATAATTATGAATTATTTATTTATTTATTTATTTACAAATTCCAAAACCAAGCTCTTAGGGCCAAATATGGTTTTAATACTACTTACTATATATTATACAGTTAAAAAAAAAAAAATAAAAAAATTATATATACATATATGTATATATATTAATATTGCTATATAAAAATTATAAATTATAATATATAAGAGAAAAAAAAAGAGTAAAAGAAAAACTAAATACCATATCGGGAAATTTTCGCAAGTTTATTTTAAAAAATATCAAAACTATTATAAGGACTATTCATAGTTAGAGACATGAGCCCTAGCCCTCAACTTGAAAATGTATCTAACAATCCGATTAAAAGTGAGAAATATACGCCTCAATAAACTGACATTAGTTCCTGTAAACATTTCCATAGCATAAAGCAAATGCGACATCAAAAGAGCGCTAGCAACACGTTTTCTCATATTCAGAGGCGAACATAAGTCAAGCAACCACAGTCGTCTAATGGTGGTATTTACCCGCACACAAACATAATCAATATGCTTCGAAAATCTTAATTGATCATCAAGGAAAATACCTAGACATTTCATCTCCGAAACGAAGTTAAGTATAATACTATCCGCAGAAGTATTCAAATTAAGACAATCAAACCCAAAACAAATTGTTTGAATTAATGTCCAACCCATTTTCACTCATCCACCGACTAGTTTGCTTAAGATAAAATTCAATATTTACCTCTAAAACATCTAAAAACTGTTTCTCCGCCGAAAATAAAATCTGTACCTCATCCGCATATACATACGTTTCTGCTAAGTTACCATCCATTACATTAAAAAAGTCGTTTAAATAAATCATAAATAAAATGGATCCAAAAACAAATCCCTGAGGGACACCACTTGTCACCTGCAAAGTCCGCGAGATTCTACCTTCCACCGCGACAAATTGCGACCTTTCCGACAGATAAGAGTATGTCAATTTACAGGCAGACTTAGAAAAATTAAACATATTACATAATTTAGTTATTAATCTAGTGTGCAGAACTTTATCAAAAGCCTTGGATAAATCTAAAGAAATCAACACACTGTTTTTTTCTTTCATTCAACTTTCGTTTTATAGAATCTTTAAGCCCAATAAGAGGAGTTGTAGTACTATGATTTTGTCTAAAACCCGATTGGTACGAATGAAGCAAATTATTACGATTAATATAACTCATCATCTGATCCTTCATCAATTGTTCAACAATTTTAGAAAAAATGGGTAACATTGAAATTGGCCGAAAATTGGTTAGCTGATATGAATTTCCATCTTTCAGAATCGGCACTACACGCGAGCGATGTCTTTTAAGTTTTTTCCTGTATACAAACTTTTGCTTATTTATGTATGTGTTTATAGACAATATGTTAAATACATATGTGTATGTTAAAGAAAAAATTATAATAATGTGTTAGCTAATTGTAAATAAAAACAGATACAGCTATTATTTACATTTATATGTGTTTTTTCCTTCAATTATAAATGCGAGGCACAGGAATGAATTTGCAATTTCCATTTAAAAACTTAGTCAAAATCGTTTTTACAAAAGGTTGTTTAAAATCGGATAGTTCTTATTATATTTTAATTTGAAAAGAGAAGGAATATTTTTTTTTGTAAAAAGACTGAAATCGACTTTTGAAATAAAAGTAGACAATTCTGAAACACAATTGGAATTTTCTGAAATACAATTAGAACTTTCTGAAATACATTGTGAAGTTCTTGAAATACAATTGGAAAATTCTGAAATACATTTGGACAATTCTGAAATACATTTAGATAATTCTGAAATACATTTAGATAATTCTGAAAAACATTTAGGCAATTCTGAAATACAGTTGAAGCATTCTGAAATACAATTGGAAATGGTGTACTTTGGTAAAAAAAAAAATTGGATGACTTCAGAGTGCTAAACTTAATAAAAAAAAACCCCTAAACTACAGTATTTCAGATTCATTGAACAATTTTAGGCAAATTTGAAGCAGATTCTTCGAAAAATATCTAAAGTAGCCACTTGGGACGCAAGTCGTTATCGTTGGCATTAAGACCAAAACTTGTTTTCTATATCTTGATAATAATGAATTATGTTTTAATTATGTGGAAGGTATTAATACGAAAATAAGTGTGTTAAATTCAGCTGTACCGAATCTTTGATAGTGTCAATTTGTCTCTAAACCTCAATGTTATTATCACTGTAGAGCACGTATGCCATAGCAGTACCTTTCCTGAAGACACAGGCCAACAATTTTTATATTTATTTATATTTATTTAGTTTGTAATCATTTAAGAACTATTGACAATTTCTTATACCGTTCTTTGACAAAATTGTAACCCAGGTTTAAATAAATATCTTTTTTTATTGATACATGCATATAATATATCAAGTAGGATTAATTTTGTGGAATGAAATCTTTAAAAAAAATTTAATTTTTTCCCATTTTTTAAATTAATTTTCGAAAATAACTCTTCAATAACTCCAAATTTCGGACCATAAATGACTGAAAAATAAATCTCAATACAATTTAAAAAATTTTTGAGCATGTAGCACTTAGCGTAAAAAAAACATTTTCTCTTTGAAATATAAAGTCTTTAACGTTTTTAGTTCTAAATCTTATATATTAAAATAATTTATGAATAAACTTTGCATTCAAGATTTTTTTCAGTATTTTTCTTCTCTCAAACCTCTATAACTAGAGTTCTAATTAATGTAGGCTGTTGACATAGGTCTAAGAACACTCAATGGATCAAGCTCCTTCTTTCAAGCTATTAACTGATTAAATTCGTTGGGTTTGAGGAAAGTTATGCATGGAGAATCAACTTTACTTTTACTGTACGTTAACTTATCTTGGCATTACTGTACGTTAACTTCTGTTGGCAAATTCGTTGGGTTTGAGTAAAGTTATGCGTGGACAATCAACTTTACTTTTACTGTACGTTAACTTCTCTTGGCATATTTTGGCATTACTGTACGTTAACTTCTCTTGGCAAATTTTGGTAATATATTATAAAAATTAATATAATGTAATATAATGCTGCGGAGCAGCAGGGGTCCTCTAGGTGTAACTATAAAAAAATATACCACTTTTAAAATATTTCCTAGTGCAATATAAGCTTCTTCCATTTATGTACTATACGCAATTGAAACCGAAGGTTTTTCATTGGTCTTATGCAATAAAGCCGCATTGATGCGACCATTTCCATTTTTCGCTTTAAATTGAATGTTTGTTTATACATGAAAAACTAATCAAACAAACGCCAAGGTAAGGAAAAATTAAAGAGGTCATAAAAAACGTTTGGCCTGAAAAGGACAAGTACTTGGAAGGTTTTTCTATACTGGCCTAATACTTTAACACAGCGTTACCATTGAGAATGTAGCACAAAAAGTATTTCTTTAAAATATGGTCGCACAGAAAAGCTTAAATTTGAATTCAAACAAAATAAAAAAATTAAAATAAGAATTAACTAAAAATGCTGATTAGACCATCGTATAATATATAGAGCATTTATTTTTAATTTTTAAATGAAAATAAACAATTTTGCAATAGGTATTCAGAAGTTGATAAAATTTGGTAACATTATTTGCTTTAGTAACTTAAAATAAAAATCAAAAAAAAAATTTTTTTTAAATCACAAGATGGCGGAAAAATCCGGTTCGGAAAATGGAGGAGGATTTTTGTTAAGCGGTTGTATCTTTTGAACCGTTGTTCGGTTCCGGTCATTTTAACAGTTTTGAGAAAGAAAAAGATTATATTTAGTACAAAATATTTATATAATTTTATTACAAAAGCATTGGAAAATGTGCTTTTTCAAAAAAAAACTTTGTGCCCAAACTTTCTATTTCTATTCTATTAATGGTATAAATTACATGATCCACACTTTTTAGATTTTTTAAATATTTGTGTTTTTTTTTTTTTTTTTTTTTTTTTTTTTTTTTTTTTTTTTGATGGCCTCAAGCTTAATTATTTTTATCTAAAAATTACAACAAAAAGGTCGAAATAACAATCAAGTTTATTATTTGTGTTTTAGCAAGGATATATTTGAAGATACTAAATAAAAACAATTTAGGATATTTACAAAAAAATCGGATTTGTAAGTCATCTATGGAAGATTATTTTTCTCGTATATAAAAATCATAGCTGGCGCTATAATACACATTCTCTTTATATTATCTGTCAATTTTAACAATTTCTAATTTTTTAATCAATGTGCGACGGGCTTTGCCAGTCGCAAGCCCGATGAAATGGTGTAATGGAATTTTATTACTTTCTGCTTTTATTCTTCACTGCTGACTCGTTCCATTTTAAATTGCCTACAACCATTACTAATCAGTGGAAATGCTGGTGGTTTCAATCAGTATTTCCCGCAATTAATCGTGTTTGTATTTTTCTGGTCTACTGGAGCGCTCACTGTCTTCCATATTGAAATCACCACTTTTACCGTATCGAGACCATGTCTCACTTGTTCTTATCGATCGAGCATATTGGCCAAATGTTTTTACCAGCAAACTATGACTTTCAACAGCATTCTTTTTTTGATAAGAGAAGAAAAGTAATGCGTTCCCCAAATGTTCTTTTTCGGACACAAAACTGGACATGTGCGTTGAACGATAAAACAAAGATTCTAGTGGACTAAACTTATGTGTGTTTGTAATTTAAATTTCAGACAAAGAAAAAAAAAAAATACTTGCGCGTCAAATTATTCCGCTGTGAACTTTTCGGTTGCGCCATCTCTTGATTAAATCGAATAAAACTTATGCATTCATCTGTTTTATGTTTTCTAGAACGCAGATTAGACTCTGTTTATGGTCGTGGCTATGAGCTTGAAGCCTTTTCAGTTTTCCGGGGTTGGAATAGTCGACCTGAACCGAGTACTAACTTGTTACTTCTTTTTACACAGACAAAAAAATTTCAAGGTATTTCTCCTTACTGTTTCTCCGATTTATTCTTTCAATTGTTTATAACTTTTTCTTGAAATGAAATATTTACGTTTGAGTTTTATGTTGTTCATTTTTTGTTTGTTTTTTTTCTCTCGATTTTAGTTGCAAAACATTTCAGCATTCAACACCATCATACAATTGTGTAAAATTACATGAAAATTCCATTATACTTGTCTTCATACGAAGTTACTAGTTACTAGTTACTTTCAATTTTGTTCTTTAAGAAAGTTTTAATATATGTTGCTGCCATCTTTTCTATGTATTATTAAAAGTTAGCATTGAGTTTGCATTAGCATGATCCAAACTTTAGAAAAATATTACCAAATTTTACAAGCGATGTATTGAAATATAATTTAATGTGAAGATGTACTAAAACTTTCTGTTCAAAACGTATTAAGAAAACAAGTCCGGGAAACGCTATTGTACGGTATATGTACGGATAGACATATGTGTGTGTGTTTGGTGGAATATCATTCGCCTTTTCTCTTAACATATGAATGCATATGTTAATTTACTAAAAACTACTTATGTGTACGGTAGGACAGAAAAGAGTAGTATAATTACCTTATATTATGTGAAAAAAATTAACCATAAGCTTGCTTGTAGGAATTCTGAAGTTTATACCTTGTAGAAGTTGCAGGGAATTGTTATTTTTTTTCTAAATTACATAGATTGTTTTAAAAACGTATTCAGTTAAAAAAATCAATAACTCGTTAACAACATTATCTTTAAGCCGTGCTTAAAATTTGCCCTGCAGTTTCAGAGATATCGTGGAAGTTTTGGAAACAAAAAAGAACAATTTAAAAAAAAATTTTTTTTTTATTAATAGATGAAACACGCAGAAAACTGAAAAACTCTGATAAACAGAATCCCGATGCTGGTAAAACTAACAAACGTTTTTTCAGTGTAAAATATATACCAGGCCTAACTGACAACAAAAATATGAAAACAACAGTAGAAATAAATAACATAAACTTAGCGTACAAACCTAATACAACTCTCAATATTTTATTTTCCAATGTTTAGGCTCCAATAGACAAAGTCCAATGCTACAACATTGTCTACGAAATACAATGCAAGGGTAATGATGACAAAGCATGTGATTTAGTATACATAGGAACAACAAAGCGAGCATTTTGTAGACGAGAATGGGAGAACATAAAAAAACATCACGAAAAAGAAAGAGAAAGCTGCATTATCACAGCACATAATACAAAGTGCGCATACAGCTGATATTAATAAAGTCAGAATACTGGGCAAAGAAAATATTGAGAGGAAAAGGTATATGATAGAAAGTTTACGTATACAACAAAACAAAGAAAAAAAACAATGAATTTGAAGGAAGATACAGATGGAATAAGCACGAGTTATATAGTTGCAATACACTAAATCAGCTCTGATATCTATAATAATTTAATATTATAAATAGGTAATGTGTGTTTGTTTGTTTGTTTGTTTGTAGGAGGTAATCTCCGTAACTACCTATCTGATATTCCTGAAAGTTACACAGAGTCTTACTGCGGATATGGGAAGTGCTATAGGCTATAATTTCATAAATATTTTTAGTGGGCGTGGCACCTCCCACACAAAGTTAATTTTTAATATCATATACATATATTGAGTGTTATTATAGGGAGAGCTTTGCAAATTTGTGTGAGGTCACATATTGTTAATATTAGTAGCTACGCCGGAAATGGGCGGGATCGGACAAGTGGGCGTGGCACCTCCCATACAAGTAATAATTCAATATTATATATCTCGAGTACTGTGATAGAGAGATCTTTTCAAATTTGTCTGATGCCACCTGTTATTAATGTGAGTAGTGGGACAAAAAATGGGCAGTCTCGGACCAATAGGCGTGGCACCTCCCATACAAAGCAAATTTTAAATATCATATATATTAATATGATAGAGAAAGCTTTGCAAATTTGTCTCAGGTCATCTATTATTCACGTGAGTAGTCATACAAAAAAATGTGGGGGATTGGACAAATGCGCGTGGCACCCCTACACAAACTTAATATTAAATGTGATATATCTGAATTACTATATTAGTGAGAGCCTTGGGACTTTGCGTGAGCCCTCTCATAACGATTCGTGGGGGGGGGGGGGGAAGAGGGGGTGTAGCGAAGCTCACCGGGTTACATCTAGTTATTTATAATTTGTGATGTATTTAAATTATATACAATTTATGTTTTAATGTTTTTAATATATGTAAAGGCCTAGTTCGCCACACGTTGTTAAAACGTATCCGTATCGTAAATGTAACGTTGCCATGTAGTGTAATTATAGAACGTAAAAAACGAACCAGCATGTTGCTGTGTAAAATTAAGCAAACTTTATCAGCTGTTCACAAATGTCACGTACAACCGTAGCAGAAATCTATTTTCAACAGATTGGGATGTTCCAGTTACGTGACAGTTGAGTTCCGTAACTGTTCTAAATGCTTTTCATGTAACAGAAACATCTGGCACGTTTGGCTAAGGCTAACTAGGCCTTTAAATGTAGTGCATTTTAATGTTAAATGATTAATTTTACTGTTAGTCATAATCTGCTCTTTGATGTATAATTGTAATAAAATAATATATTTCTTTTTAATTAAAATAGACAAAAAAAAAACCTGATGAAGTCAACAATAAATATTGACGAAACAATTGGTTTAAAATATGTAATAAAAATCTTTTATTTACATTAAAACTTTAGGTCAAAATTAACTGAAATAAATAAACTACTAGAAAACTATTAACCTTGGCCAAAAATTAATAATAGAATTTTTTTTTCTTTAAAAAAATTCATAAAAAATAAAAATGCGACATAGACCACAGGTCTAAAACCATTCAGCTAAACATACTTCGAATGAAATTAGCTTTAATTCATTGCAATCGGTGCGCAACGTTTGATTTTGTCACAATTTACTGAAAAAACTCAATTGATAAAAATCGCGATTTCCGTACAAAAATAAAATTTTTATACCCTATTCCACTATGTGATTTGGGTATAATGACTTTTATTTATTTATTTATTTATTGGAACTGCTCCATACACAAGACTAAAAGTCTTATTTTGCAGTATGGAACTGATTGTATTTAAAATTATAAAATCGTTAATAAATTAATAACTAATTAAAAATTTTCTTTATACAAAATGCAAAGAACAATAAGATTAAAATTAAAGAATAAAGTGGAAATATTTGAAATTTAATTTAATCATGTGTATTATAATATCAAATAATATTTAATGTTTTAAATTGTTATGCCGAAAACAGTTTAAAAATATTTTCTTTAAATTTTCGTGCGTTACTTAGAAGTTGAAAGCTATGGGGTATAGAATTCCAGAGAGATAATGCGAATATGTAGAAATGCCACTCCGATATTAAACTTTTATATCTAATTGATCTAATTCTTTTTCCCCTGCTTATATCTGATATATAAAGTTTGTCGTACAGATGATCCGGTTTGTGGGTATACACTATTTTATGTAAAAAAACTAAAACTCTTATATTTAAAAGATTATCTAAAGAAACGCCATATAGCTGCGATGAAAACAAAGATACACTAGAACGTCTATTAAGTCCATACACATATCTGATTATGTTGTTAAATGCAACGTTCAATTTCCTTTTACTAATTGTATCACATTTCGCAAATAGCTCACAACCATACAGTAAAACAGGCATCAGATAAGTTTTGGCAAGTAGGATTCTTGTTTTCATAGGTGTACAATGCTGGGTTTGCCACAGAGTTCTAGTCATAGAGAAAGTACGACCACAGGCATAGTTAATATGGTTCTACCACGTAAGAGTGTCATTAAAAAAAATACCTAGATTCTTAGCAGATTTAACGATTTTAATTTTCTGATTATTTATAATTATATTAGGTGTAATATTTAGTTTGGAAAGTCGCTTTTGAATTACAATGCATTTTGATTTTTTCGGAATTATCTCTAATCCATTTGCCGTTGCCCATGTATAAATACGATGGAGTTGCTGATTAATAGATATAATACACTGGTCGATTAGGGCATTACTACAGCTGGTATAAAGCTGAACGTCATCCGCATACATTCTTACATTACAATTTGTTAAAATGCCAGGGAGGTCATTTGAGTACATTGAGAATAATAGTGGCCCAACAATGGACCCCTGAGGTACGCCCCTTACTACAGGCAGTGTCATTGAATTTTGGATTCTAGTTTCAACATACTGATACCTGCCACGTAAGTATGTTGACAATAACTGAGTAGCGGTCGAAGAAAAATTATAAAAGTTTTTAAGTTTGTAACAAAGAATGTTATGATCCACGGTATCAAACGCTTTTGAATGATCTAAAAGTATTAAAAATGTAGTCTTGCCATCATCAAGTTTCTCCCTAATCTCCTCTGTAACATCAACTAAGGCTGTTAGGCAGCTGTGTTTCCTCCTGAACCCAGATTGACGATCTGTTAGCAAGTTATTGTCATCCAGGAAACTAGTCATTTGTTTGTGCATAATACGCTCGAATACTTTAGAGAGAAATGGAAGAATAGCTATTGGTCTCTAATCGGAACCAGCTTTGGGTATTGGAATGATTTTAGCTATTTTCCAATTCGATGGAAAGTGGCTTGAAGTTAATATTTTGTTAAAGAAAAAAGTTATAATTGGAAGTAACTGAGGTAAAAGAATCTTGAGAAACTTAGGATTAATCCCGTCCACTCCTATATAGTTCGATTTTATAGACAATAAACTAGATAAAACGTCACATTGGTCTACTGCAGCAAAAGAAAAAAAAAGACTCAGCATCGTTATTCGAGTGACTATTGATATAGTAATCTTTATCTGCTTGAACCATAGGAACACTTAAAAACTTTGTATTAATTGTATCTGCATCAACCGAGCATGGTTCTCGATGCGTAGATTTACCGATACCAACTTCGCGAATCGTTTGACATGTTCTTTTGGAGCCAATGGCAGAAGAAAATTTTTCAGCATAAAAATTGGATTTTGCCTTTTTAATCATTTTATTTGTGTTTCTCTTAGCAGTCAGATAATCATCATGTAATGTTTTTGTTTTAAATCTTTTCCAACGTGCATAGACAAAATCTCTTTGATTGATACAATCTTTAATTTCAGAAGAAAACCAGGGTTTTTTTTATTACTACTAGTCTTCGATTTTATTGGTACAGTTAGATCGAACAGATAATTTATGTTTTGCTCCAGAAAAGCGAGTTGGTCATCCACAGAATTTAAACAATACAAAGCATTCCAATCAATATTAAAAAATTCTTCCTCAAGGAGTCTAAAATTAATGTTTTTAAAGTCTCGAAAATTAATCCTCTCAACTTGTATAACAAGTTGGTAATTATAAGTCATGAAAATAAGATCATGCTTGGAAAAACATGATGCAGACAGTTGATCGTAGAGTAGTACATTAACTTCATTACTCACAAGAAGCAAATCCAAAAGCGTATTAATAGTTGCAGTAAAGTGTGTAGGATGTAAGATATTAGGTGATATTAAACCA
The DNA here is from genome assembly GCA_963682025.1 of Cordilura impudica. Classification (NCBI taxonomy): domain Eukaryota; kingdom Metazoa; phylum Arthropoda; class Insecta; order Diptera; family Scathophagidae; genus Cordilura; species Cordilura impudica. Next base: position 62,113,082 of record OY821520.1, on the reverse strand, counting down.
ATCGAGGCATATTCATCAGAGAAACTACAATCTACCAGAAGGTTTGAATTAAAATCTCCTGCTATGATAACATCATCGTACAAAGCTGTTTGCGTTTCCAAAGTTCGAAAAAATCGCCTGGTACAAAGATTCTTATTAGGCCTGTAAACACTCCCTAAAAGCAATTTCGTACCTTCATTATTTACCTCGATAAATAGATACTCAATTAGATTTAGAAGATCTGTATTATCTATGTCCTCAAAATCACAATTTTCCTTAGATGTACATTTGATGCTAAAAGAAATCCCCTTTTTTATGTACATAGCAACGCCGCCATATCCATCTTCTCTATCAACTCTACGTAAATTATATCCATTTAAGGAAACAGAAAAGTCTGTAATTTCGGAATCAAACCATGTTTCCGAAACACATATAAAATCAACACCTGAGTTTTCAAAAATCAATCTAAATTCGTCAATCTTTTTCCTTAAGCTTTGAGCATTGATATGACATATTTTAATACCTTTCCTCTGGTTGGCAAGGACTCTAACCATATTCGCAACATTATCCCTGGAATTTATTCTATAAGTATTGTTCATTTTTAAGTTTTAAAAATAATGATCGAGTAACGCACGAAGTAATAAGTTTGATAAAAAAGTTATAGTTAACATTATTTGTTGAAATATTGATTTGAAAAAAATTTAAAATTTGTATAAACGTATATATTAATGTATTTAAAATGGTATAAAGTGTTAAAAAAAAACAAAATAGTTAGAAAATAAGATTTTAATAAGAAGTTGTAAGAAAACGTTCATTAGCATTAGGTGCGGGTTCTGGTTCTCGAAATAAATCATCCAGATATTCTATATCATCAATTCTTATTATGTTGCTTTCCGCTGCTGTTTGCAACCACCAAAATTATTTGACCTATGCCCATCTTTTATTATGTTCACCAAACAAAAATAACAGTCCTCCTCATGGGTTCATACTTAAATCTATTTATTTTCTATTTATCCACAAACGTAGAATTCTGTATACCTTCTGCGAAATTCTAGGCTTTACTTTCTACTCCAGCGGGTGACCAAAGAAATTTTTGTAAGCCGTCTTTTGCCAACGCTGTTACATTTAAACTATATTTTTAAAGATATAGCCTCCGCAATTAAAACTAGAATGCTTGAGTTCATTCACACAAACTCGCCTTGATGATGCCTTATTAATTTATTTAAATTTTTTAAATTATAATTAATTAATTAATTATCAGCAAATTAATATTGTAACACAGAAAATTTTTAATAGAAGCTAAAACTCGTAAACAAGAGCTATTACAAACAAGTGGGAATATATTAAGAATCAGTGATGCCAAATTAGTAAATATTATGTGATAAAATTCATCCATCAGAAGAAAGTTGAAATTTTGTTATACAGTGTAATTTTTAAAAATATATAGAACTTAAATTAAAAACATTTAAATAACTGAATTTTCTCGGAAACATATTGAACTAAACCTAAAACAAACGCAATCACTTCTTCGTTCTTCATCTTTATATATTACCACTGTATTTATTGTTTGTTTTTCTGTTTGCAGCAGGTTTCCCTTTTAACGTTTTCATAGTAAATATTTAAATTTTAAGTTTCAACACTCAACGAAATATTTCATATGTATGTGTATGTGTGTGTGTATGTCGTGTATATCCAACAAAATACCAACAGTAAAGTTAAGCTTTTTGTTGCACAACGAACAAAGGTGAAAGTAAGTATTAAAAGTTTAATTTGACTTTGCTGCGATGCACATTTTATATAATAAAACTAAGTGAATTCATATTAGCACTTTAAAATATCATCATAATCAACAACATTTATGTCAACAATGCATTGTTGAGTATGGTTGATGCTCATAATTAATGCTAAATAAAATATTAATACAAAATTTAAATGACACGATAAATTATAAGTCAATGTAATGAATCATATAAGTTAAATCAATAAATTTTTAAATAAATATTAATTGTATTTGTTTTAGTTTTGTTATTTGAAATTTGCAAAAGATTAATTCATTTGCATATTTAAAGTTCGTTTATAATTATGGCAACAAATTTATGTTTTTGCCATCAATTGACCGCAGTTGAGAAATTCTAAACAAATTATCAATTTCTAAAACATAAAATTAATATGCATTTAATTATTGACACACATTTATTAATACACGTGTAATAAATGGTTTGAAAAATATTTTTATGCGTAATATCCGCACTATCATTAGCAGTGGCTGTTTTTTTTTTTTTTTTATCATATAGTGGTACTTAGAGTATTTGTGACATTCCACAGAGATTGCTTCGATTTTCTAACAAGTAAAAAAAATCATTGGTGGCATTTAAAATTTGTTTTTTTTTGCAGAAGAGATAATATAGAAATTTTTGTAAAAACGATTAAAAATTTATTTTAATTCCAGACTTTTTTTTCTACTTTCTCAAGGTCTTGCTTATTTAAGGAGTTTTAACTTTCAATATTTATTTTTACATTAAATTATTATTTTTATATTTAATATGAATCATAAAATTTCAGCAAAACATATAAAAAGACGGATATAAAATTTAAACACGTCCCATCTAAATATCACAGTTTAATTTATTTGAACCCTATAACTTGAGTTAATGGTACTTGTTCAAATATAGACACGAACTATTTAGTAAAATGGAATAATAGTTTTACTACAGAAAAAGAAATATTCGGTATTGTTGTTAATTATACATTTGGTTGAGTTATTTTTAACAAAAAATTCCTAAAAAATATTAGCTGAATTACGTAAAGACATCTGGGCTTCAACGTAAAACAACCGATATTGTCCAATGTCATCGTTGTTCACAATATGGCTACATAAAGTCATATTGTAGAAAATCATTCGCGTGCATAAAATGTGGACTTGTTTATTCTACAACTGAATGTAAGAAAAGTATGGATACTCGTCCACGATATATTTATTGTTTAAATAATCATACAGTTAATTGTAAAGGATGCAAGGTTTACCAAGCATTACGTCAGAAGACTTCACCCTTAAATAGAAACCAACGGTATCAACAATATTTTAATGATCAGAATGATTTTCCTCAAATTAATTCACAAACTAATGCTAACAATACAAATTTTTCAGCAAATGGCACAATATTCGCAAGTACTAAAACAAAATGCTTCAATTGTTGGAGAAAACAACTGTATGAAAAACATTGAAAATATGTTTGGCCAGCTTATGAATATGCTTACGTTACTAATCAACAAGTTATGCAATTACGTTGAAGAATTAGGTTGGAATGCCAATGGGCTGTCAAAAAGGTTTAATAGAACTGAATATTTTATTAATTTAAAACATAAAGGCATTAGGTTAATAACTTTTTGCAATTCTTGCAAATATCAAATTCTTCATAGTCGTATAGATCATGAAAGTATATTCAGAAATGATGTACGGTCGTTAAAAAAGTTCACGCAACAAATGCAATGGAGTTTTGAATTTTAGTCTCTCTTTTAAGTATAAAAAAATTACATTTAAGTGTAAACTTTTTAGTATTTTCTTATTTTTAATAATATAAAAAAAAAAAAAAAAAAATCGCACCATGTGGGTGGACGGCGCAAAAAATGACGATATTATGACGCTATCTAGTGATAGGTGTCTATTAAATATTGATAATTTTCATTAATTTACGATTTTGAGGGCGTAGTGTAAAAATAGTGGGCCTCAGTACAAAAAAAAATTCCTGTATATTTTTTTTTTATTTTAAGTTCTATTTTATTTTATTTGGATTTTGCTAACTGATTCTATTTTTTACTTGTGATACGGGCGAGTATGTTTAAAAAATTTCATTACTCGATTTTTATTGTGAACAAGTTCCACGGGAGGGTTAATGTTTAGAGCAGAAGTGCGGGTACGCGCGTGCTAGATCTGGAACCTTGAATGGTAAACTGGTGAGAACCTGTTTCCACAATTACCATTTCTCGTTAAACAGAAAGTGTAATTGTTTTAAATAAAGAGAAGGGGATAATGTAAATGGGTTTTTTCAATTCACTTTATTTGGGGGTTATAAATAATTATAGTGTTACAAATATATATATATGAAATATATAAGCATAACAAACAAGAGATGTTTGTTGATACGGTCGCTCACCTTAATGGCTTGAAGGCTGAACAGTAAGTGAGTCAAAGATCTAACATAATAAAAATTAAACTATGTCTGTTAGCAATGGCGAGTTGAAGCTACGATATGATAAAAAGGTAATTCACAATAGGTTAATTACGTTACTTTTGAAAAACGATATGATTTAAATATAATTCACAGTATTCTTACAGACTATCGATAATTATTTTCTAAGATTAAGATACAATTATGGTTATTGAAATTCATCTGTTTTTACATACATTATTGATTTTTTTTTAATGAATTTAGACATATTGTATAAAACTTGTGTCAAGGAAGGTCTCGAAATTTTTATCACAAGTATTTTCATTATCATGTTGTTTGTTGTTTGTATTATATCGATTCGATTTTATCAAAGAAATTTCTTTTATTTGAATTTATCATTCATATTATTTAAAATTAAATATAAAAAGGTACAAAAGCTGTTCAAAAAAATTCAACTACGTGGACCACGATTTAACGATTCTACAACAAAATGTCGTGATATACAAAACATGGAATTATCGCTATCTGCGTTAAACAGGATGACAAAAGAAAAATGTATTATTGGAAGACTTAACGCTTTAGCAAAACATAAAAAAATAAAAAGAAAAGGTATGTTACAATTTCTGAAAAATTATTTGACTTCTAGATTAAGCAAAATATTAAAACAATGCAAATTTATAACATAAATCGAATAGATTAAATCTTGATATTACTTTATTAAAAAAAGCTAAAACGTCCTAGTGATGATAACTTTAATAAAATATTTGATATTTGATTTGAACGTAGCAAACGAACTAGAATCTAAACTACCACTCCTTTCTGATTCAGATTTATCAACAGTGTCTTATTGTGATGATGGTGATGATGAAGAAGACACTGAAACCTTCTGGTAGATCAAAACTTGTCAAACTGTCCCTAAACCCAGCCATTACATTAGTTCATAATGTAAAATTGTCTACGACTAACAAGAATTCTACATAAGAACGCTGAATATTGAAGAATGGTGCCTACATTTCGACATAAAAAAGATAGGTAAAAATGAAATACAGAAATCGTTGAAAATCAGTACAAATAAATTAAATAAGCCATACCAGTTCTGGACAATGGTCGTGCTTTAACAATTTTCAGCGGTATCAAAGAAACCTTAAATAAGTTCAATTTGTGGAGATCTATAAAAATGATAGTGTGTGATACAACAAGTGTTAACACCGGCATAATAAATGGTGTTGTTGCTCTGCTAAAAAAGCCACAATACATAGGGTGCCAGCATCATGTCTTGGATTTAATACTACGACATGTAATGGACGAGTTTCTAGGTGGCACAACATCATACCCAAAACATTGGTTACTATTTTCTTTCGGAATTAGTAAACAATTATGAAAATTTAAAAAGAAGCTACAGACAAAATGATATTACTATAATATTTATAAACATAAAATGGAGACACGATATGCAATTTTTATACGAATTTAATTCTCATTTAAAAAAATCGGGAAATATTACAGCCTATATGTGAGTTTATATGTGATGCATGCTTATATGTTTGGTTTTCTGATCACTGTTTCAAAGAAAATAATTTTTCAATTTTAAACAATTGTATTCCGAATCAGGAGCGCAATAACAAATGCGCGGAACACGCTATCAAAGTTGTGCAAGATATTTTGCCGTTGTGTAAAACAACTCGTACTTAAAAACTTAAACTTTGTTTCATTTCACCCAAAAACTTAGTTATTTATTATTGTTTTATTGTTATTTTTTAATATGTATATATAAAATTTATACATATATATCTATAATATTAATAGGCTAGGCTATTTCTTGTGACTGATGTTTTGTTCTACCATTTTATCCCGATTTAGACCGAACGTATATTATTTGAAAGGTATTTCTTTTTAGCCGATTTGCAGATTTACAGATTTTTAATTTTTTCCTTTATTTTGAGTAAATTGCATTCAAAATTGCTACTAACACATGCATAAAACAAGTAAGAAAATTATAGTCGATCTAGACCGACTATACGATACCCTATACTATGCGTTTGGAAACCCTATCTCTTAGGCCCAACTAACTGGACATAGAAAATAAGCAAAAACCAAATTTGAGTGGGATTTTTATTAATTTTTTTGGCTGCAGATATGAAAAAGTTCATATTGGATGCTATATCTATATGGGGACTAGGTCCAAAAATGGACCGATCCTGACCATGGTTGGTAACGTCTCTTGTATTTTGCAAAAACATATACAAACAAAATTTGAGAAGAATCAGTGCAATATTTTTGTTTTTTAATAGATTTAAGTGAATATCGGGAAGCAGCTCTGTATGGGGCCAAAGGGATCATTTTTGGACTACTCATTAATGGATGTAATGAACGCATACAAACCCAATTTGAGTAAGATCTATATGACAATTTGGATCTTATGGCAATTTATGTCGATTTCATAGGGGTAATTTGTATGGGGGCTAGGTCTGAACATGGACCGAATTTCACCAATTTCAACAGCGTTCATCCCATGGCCGATAAAAGCTTATATACCAAATTTCATCAAAATATATTCATATTTGCGACCTGCACTTTGATTACAAGCTTTACATGGACACACAGACGGACGGACGGACGGACGGACGGACGGACGGACGGACATTGTTAAATCAACTCAATAAGTGATTCTGATTCGATCGTTATAATTAAAGATGGGTCTGGGTCAAATATTTTTGGTTGTTACAAACAGCAGCACAAAGTCATTATACCCAAACCACATAGTGGTATAGGGTATAATTACACAATGCTATGTGTGTGTTTATTAAATTTGTTAATGTGTTTGTAATAAAAATTAGTTCGTTTTTTGTGTTGATTTATGAATAGGCTATAATTGATTATTTAATGAAAAAATAAAATTTCCTAGCATTTGCGCTCGAATTTCGAGGCCTGGAATCTACTAGTATATCATTAATATATGGTACAATGTATATAGTAAACAATTAGAAATAGTTTAAAAAAAATATAAAAAAAAATCTTAAAGGAGCTTTAGAAATTGCATTCGGTGCGTGAACTTTTTTCACCAAAATGACTTCAAAAAATGATTTTTATTATCAATGCAACATTGCCCATATCGGGATGCGATGAAGAAATTTTGTTAAAAAAAAGTTATACCCTAATAGACATATTTATATTTTCAGAAAAGCATTTAAATGACAAATCACATTTTAGATTAAAGGGTTGCGACTTAATCACAGCAAATCATTCTGGTAATAGCAAGTTAATTCGTCAATAAATTATGAAATATATGATGAAATTAGGATGCCTATTTTACAAACTGCAGAAATTAAAGTTAAATGTAACAATATTTTTATCAACATATTTTCTGTATATGCCCCTCCGAGACATAAAGTTTCTTGCCAAGATTTTGAAAACGTTTTCACCAAAATTGGTCATCGGTTTATAGCAGGTGGTGATATCAATGCAAAACACCAATGGTGCGGGTCCAGCGCACCCAACCCTATAGGATGATGTTTATACAAATTTATCTTGTGGGAGGAACACTGATTAGATATAGTGGGTGATGATGACCTCGCATCCAATCACTCTCCAATTATAAAAAATATAAACTATTTTGTTTAAAAATGTTAAACTTATTACGCCAAAAAGAGATATGAGAATGTTTGGAAATTGGATTGAGAGAAACCTTGAACTAAGAATTCCTTTTAAGTTCGTCGATGATTTAGATGATGCTGTGGAAATGTTTACAAATAATATACATGAAGTCGCTTTTTTGTGAAACCCACAGGCCATTACAATAACCATGGTTAGAAATGTCCATGTTTCGGCAGAAGAAACAAAAGTAGACTTCGTAGAATATGTCAGCGAAGCAGAAACCCAATTGACAAATCAATTATAATTTAGCCACAAAACAACTCAAAGATGGTATTACAGAGTACCAAAAATAGAGAAATAGGAAACTATATCCGAAGCCTCGACATATACCACCGAAATAGTGAATACAATCTTTGGAAGGCAATAAAATATTTAAAACTAGCTGTAAAGTTAAATACTGCTATCAAAAACACTCAAAACTCATGGTGTAGAACCAGTAAAGAAAAAGCGATGCCTTTGCAGACCATTTAGAAGAAACATTTACACCGTTTTCATATAACTTAAATGACGAACACATTTCAAATTTTCTACGTTATGCATGTCAAATAGATTTTCCAATTAGACATTTTACACCTAGCGAGGTTAAATCCGATATAAATATGTTTAGCTGCAAAAAATCACCTGGGTACGATAAAATTGATGCCTTATTTACAAAATCCTTAACAAAGAAAGGAATTATTTTCTTGACTTTAATCTTCAATTCAATATTGAGACTACAACATTTCCCAACCCAGTGGAAATATGCTGAAATTATAATGATTATAAAATTTGTTAATACAGACCTTTAAGCTTATTATCAAAATTATCAAAGATATTTGAAAGACTTTTTCTTCGAAGATTGCTCCCGATTCTTGAGACTACAAATATAATTCCTGAGCATCAATTTGGATTTCGTCACAAACATGCCACTCTAGTACAATATTATCGAATTACTAATATTATCACTGATGCGCTTGAAACTGAAAAATACTCTTCGGCTGTATTTCTGGATATCCAGCAGGCATTTGACGAGCTTGTAATGATGGATTATTGTTTAAGCTTAAAAATATTCTTTCAGCTCCTACCAATCATGTACTAATGTTATATATACATGAACGGTGGTTTTATGTAAAAGTAAATAATGAAATGCCTACAATACGCAAAAATAAAGCAGGCATATCTCAGGGGACAGTGTTGGGGCCTTTTATGTACACTTTTTTTTCACTTCAGACTTGCCTCGTATGGATGGAGTAACTATTGCAACTTATGCAGATGATACTAAGTTCATATCATCCAATACATCAACATCAGAGGCTTCGAACCTTGTTCAACAAGAATTACATGCTTAACAGTCATGGTTAAACACATGGAATATTAAAGTAAATAAACAAAAGTTCGTTACATTCGCTCTAAATCATGGTGATTATCCGGTTGTCAATCTTAACGTCCTGGCAATTACGAAAAAGAGCAATGCCAATTACTTAGGCATTTGTATAGATAGGAGACTTACATGGAATCATCATGTGAAAAATAAGAGATCTCAAGTTGACAACAAGTTTAAACTTGCTCCGAAATCGCAATTAAATTTAGGAAACCAAAACATGCTTTATAAAACAATGTTAAAACCTGTATGGACTTACGGGATTCAGCTTTGGGGTACAACAAGTGACTCTAATTTGGAAATTGTTCAACGATTTCAATCAAAAAACTAAGAATAATTCCCAACGCGCCATAGTTTGTTGGAAACGAAACTTTACACAATGATTTTAGTATTCAAAAAATAAAATCAGAAATATGTAATTACAGTAATCGATACCTGCAACGGTGAAGTGATCATATTAACCCGCTTGCTATATCATTATTAGATGATTCAAATGAAATTAAGAGATTAAAAGGACTTCATATACTTGACCTCTCTTTCACAAAATAATTGTAAAAAATATATAAAAATTATATAAAAATGTAGTTATGTAACATTAGCTTTAATTTAGACAAATATTAAAATTGTGATCTCATAAAAATTACAATATTATTGGTCTTACAGAATATTAATAAGTATGTGATGTTATAGTTATTATCAAATTTGCTTAATGGTGTATGATAGATTGCAAATAAAAGGAATAAAAAAAAATATCTGGCAAACACATGGTAGACATATTGATAGTGTATCGTTTATCAGTGTTTTATATCCGTTAAAGGGATGATAATGTGTTTACAGGTAGTCTAGTTTAGTTTTCAGATTATTGTATTTCGTAGTTAAGATTTAAATTTATTAAATAAAATCAGTATATAAAAAAATGTTCAACTAATGGTGCGTGGCAAAGACTACTAAGCTACTACACTGTAGCTTTTAATCAGACAAATTCAATAACTGTTATCACTGGTCATTCGAACGATTATAGAGTCTTAAAAAACATTCTTTCGATACATTTGTTTCCTATCCGTCGAGACTATTCTCTCATATTTACATTGAGAGAGTCTTACAAATGCCCGAAAGCAAAGAGTTTTTCATTAATAAAGTGAGTGTCATTTAACGAAAGTGTTTAAACTTTATTAATTAATACCTATTCAATTATTATAGTTTAATTTGAGTAATTCTCTTATTAAATTACTTATGGTCATTCGAACCGGATTGAAACTACTATTGCAATAATTATCCAGTATTAGTGCCTTCTTTTAAGTTATTAAAAGAAAACATATCACAATGAAAACAAGTAAGAAAATTAAAGTCGTTCTGGACCGACTATACGATACCCTATACCATGCGCTTAGAGACCCTATCTCTCTGGCCCAACTAACTGGATGTGGAAAATAAGCATAAACCAAATTTTAGTGGGATTTTTATTAATTTTTTTGGCTGCAGATATAGAAAATTTCATATCGGATGGTATATCTATATGGGGACTAGGCCCAAAAATAGACCGATCCTCACCATGTTTGGTAAAGTCTCTTGTATTTTGCAAAAATATATACAAACAAAATTTGAGAATAATCAGTGCAATATTTTTGTTTTTTGATAGATTTAGGTGAAGATCGGGAAGCAGCTCTATCTGGGGCCTATGACTAAGAGTTGTCCCATAGGGACCATTTTTGGACTACTGATTAATGGATGTAACAAACACATACAAACGCAATTTGACTAAGACTTATATGATAATTTGGATCTTATGGCAATTTATGTTGATTGCAAAGGAGTCATTTATATGGGGGCTAGGTCTGAACATGAACCGATTCTCACCAATTTCAAAAGCTTTCATCCTACGAGCGATAGAAGCTTACATACCGAATTTCATTACAATATATTCATATTTGCGACCTGCAGTTTGATTACAAGCTTTACATGGACACACAGACGGACGGACGGACGGACGGACGGACGGACGGACGGACATCGTTAAATCGAATCAGATAATGATTCTGATTCGATCGGTATAATAAAAGATGGGTTGAGGTCCAATATTTTTGGTAGTTACAAACAGCAGCATAAAGTCATTATAAACATGACTTAGAATCATATGGAAATTTAGAAATATTAGCAGACACTTTTTAGTAAAATATACTTTTTAAATCAATTCATAGCATTTAATATCTAGCAGTTGCAAATGAATTTCTTTAAACTTTTGATGGAAAGCTTAAAGTTAAATGAGCCTTCTTATTTAAAGCAGGATATATACTAAAGAAAGAGGCGAAATAGTTTTTTGGAAATTCCGCTAATTATTAAAATCTAATAGAAAAAGTAAAATTTCCAGGGAAAAAATTGGAGCTATCAAGCACTGTTCATGTTTTAAAACAGTGATTGTAAAAGAAGTGCTCTTATTTGTAAATAATCACGTTTCTGCAATTTCGTTGTACTCCCTTAGTCCCATTACAAACTGAACAATTACCATGAAATATCTCATATGCACATGTGTAATTATGATTATGCCAATTATATAACATTTTAATGATTTACTAAATGGTTTGTGGTGGTTGTTTTTAGGAAATATAACAAAATTGTCATTATTATTTTAACATCAAAATAAGAGGTCAATGTTTTTAGTGATGTAGTTTAGTGAAATTTTCGCAATTTTCAAATATTTGTATGTTTAAGTAATTATTATAGATTATCAAAAATATATATTAAAATTTGGTAAAATTAAATAAATTAAGTGGCGTTAGAAAATATCGTAAAAAAAAAATGAAAAATCGCCCAAATGAAATATTGCAAAAAAAAAAAAAAAAAATGAAAAATCACCCAAAAATGACAATAAGAAATTTCGCCCAAAAAAAGGAAAACAACCCAAAAAGAAACAAAAAATCACCCAAACATGAAAAACGATTTTTTGCCCAAAATAAAAGAGAAATCACCCAAATTATGAAAAATGTTCTTTATTTTCAACTGAAAACATTCATTGCGTCTTCAGCAGCTGCGCGACAGTATGGACAGAAGTATTGGTTTAAGCCTTCAGCCAACCTTTTTGCCTGCAATTTAACTACGCACTCATTGCAGTATTTGAAATGACGGCAAGGCAACAATACTGTATTGGGAGCTTGCGCCTAATTGCTTGGTAGAAATGAAACCAGCAACCGTTGTGTTTGGCGTTAGGAAATTTTTTTTTAAGAACTTTGCAATGCAGTTTCAAAGTTGGTCATGAAGGTGTATGCCTCCAAATTAAATATATTATTATTTATGTAATTGAATTGATGGTCGTAACACTTTTTGGTTTTTTTATCCATTAAAATAAATATGAAGGGAAATATCTGTTGGGAAAAAACAATTCGCGCGAATTTTAAGGTTATTTGTAAGATATATTGAATTTTGTTTCTATTGCGGACAATGAGAATCGCGCGAATTTTTGTCAAAATTTTATACTTTTAGTTCTTGCTTTTGACCAAAGCGCCGCAGTCGAAAATTTTTTGTAAAAATTTTTCACTTTTAGTTCCTGTTTTTAAATTTCTTTATGCGCTATTTCCCCGAAAAATTGTAAATGTTGTCCAAAGCGCCACAGGCGCTTTTTCCCCGAAAATTTTTTTATTTTGTCCAAAAATCGCGCAATTTTTTTTTTTAAATTTTTCATTTTCAGTTTGTTTCTGTACATATATTTTATGTTCAAAGTATTTACAACCAAACAAAACTAGTCCTTCTCATTTATGGATAAAGACGTACTTACCTTTTCATTAAAGCAATCACCATGAATTACCAACAGTTGTTTGAAAACTCCAAATGGAACAATTTTGGGCCATTTTTCATATGTTATTTTTTTGGTGATTTTTCGTAATGAAAAGTTACCCAATCTTATATATTAAAAGAATTTATGAATAAACTTTGCATTCAAGATTTTTTTTCAATATTTTCCTTCTCTCAAACCTCTATAACTAGAGTTCTAATTAACGTAGGCTGCTGACATAGGTCTAAGAACACAAGCTCCTTCTTTTGAGCTATTAACTGCTTAAATTCGTTGGGTTTGAGGAAAGTTATGCGTGGAGAATCAACTTTACTTTTACTGTACGTTAACTTATCTTGGCATATTTTGGCATTACTGTACGTTAACTTCTCTTGGCAAATTCGTTGGGTTTGAGGAAAGTTATGCGTGGACAATCAACTTTACTTTTACTGTACGTTAACTTCTCTTGGCATATTTTGGCATTACTGTACGTTAACTTCTCTTGGCAAATTTTGGTATTATATTATAAAAATTAATATAATATAATAGAATGCTGCGGAGCAGCAAGGGTCCTCTAGTTTTATTAAATGAAATTAAGCCCAAAATAACAAAAAAAAAAAAACAATAAATTTGGATGTTTTTTCATATGAAATTTAACCCAATTTTGTATGGAATTTTTTTGGGCGATTTTTCAATTTGTTTTGGGCGATTTTTCTTTGAGCGATATTTTCTACCACCAAATTAAGTACCCACGAATTTTAAAAATCATCTATAATGTTCGTGATTACTGAGATTTCAAAGAAAGTAATTAATGTTCTTGTTAATTAAGGAAGTTCTCCTTTGTTTCTCCCACTCTTTTTTTTAAGGGAATAACTGGTATAAGAAATTAGACGTCTTTTCTTTTATCCTCACTTTTACACATTTGCTGGAAAGTAATCTAAAGCAAGTTAAATTTTTGTTGTAAATTTGTAGTAAATAAAAACGCCTTTTTTTAATTTTTTATGAACAGTAAGAAACTTTATGTAATATTAATCAATTTAAAGCTACTTTATTCCTCTTATATGCAAATTGCAGTACATTTTGGGGATTCTGGTTAATTATACCATAAAACTATTTAAAAACACTTTCAATTGTTTTACTTATTCTAAAAACGAGTTTGTGGAACTTCCACCACTTATTTGTTTCTAATTACATTAATTTTTAACCGATTTTTAATTTTAGAATGAGGTTAGTTAGATAAATGAATATTGTGGAAATTTTATCTAGAATATCTGAAATTTTTCTATTTTTCCAAAGTAAATGAATTCATTAATTTAAATTAATTATTTATTGATTAAAATTAGAGTTTGTCATGACTTCAGTACTCAATTCAAAAATATTTTTAGTATGAATATTTTGAATAGTTGTTAGTGATTTCAGTTAAATGCCAAAATTTTATAACGATTTATGGTACCATCTATACTTCATGAATCAAAAAATATATTTTCTTAAAAACAAACAATCAGCAAAAATGTTTGTGATACTTTTTTGTACTTGCCGGTACTTCAGAAAATCATACAAAAAGGAAAAGTATTAATGGTGCAATGGTTTCCAGTTGTGAATGGTATAAGCCTAACTGCATACATGGTGCACCACTCAATTTCTAAGGTTGAGTACCTACAGTATTATTGAAGTGATTTTATAAAAAAAGCTACAACACCAGTGCCATAATATAATAGCTACTTTTAGACATAATCTCAAAGTTTATTAATTTAAAATTTTTAGTAATAAATTATTATTGAACAATTTTTAAATTCATCATTAAGTACTTAACTTCATTAAATTTATTTATGTTTTTTAAAAAAAAATCTCAAATGAAAATGGTGTACTTTTTTTTTTAGTAAATATTTGCCATATCACAAGCAATATACAGTTTTTCTCTATTTATGTTTTGTTTTTCGGTATATGAAGCATGTTTTTCAAATCATCCACTCGGGAAAATATTTTTTCAAACCAATATCTAAACTTTGCTGCCATGAACTTTAAGAACATAATTTTAGTTTTTCTGATGTTGAAAATTTGAATGTGATGAATGACTTTATTTTATTTTATATAGGAAAATAATATTTAGGAAAAAAATATCATCCAGGAAAATCATATTTGAATCCTTAAAAAATTTACGCTATTTATTATGGACTTAAGCATTCATAAAATTGAAGCAATTTGGCAATTTGACCCAAACCACATAGTGGTATAGGGTATAATGACTTTGTGCTGCTGTTTATAACTACCAAAAATATATTATACCGATCGACTCAAGGTGCGTTCAGACTACGCAAATATTTGACCAAATAAGCGTAACCCCTAAATAATGTATAATTTTCCTTGTATAATTTTCATTAAGTTATACAATATATGATATAGAATATAGTTAAATATATTAAATATTACTAATGTAATAAAACATAACTTAATTTTGTCTTTTATATATCATGTAAGATTGAATAAAACTTTCATAAAATTAGGGGTTACGTTTATTTGGTCAAATATTTGCGTAGTCTGAACGCACCTTCAGAATCACTTTCTGAGTCGATTTAGCAATGTCCGTCCCTCTGGACGTCTGTGTGTACATGAAAACTTTAAAATTAAACTACAATATGAATATATTTTAATGAAATTTGGTACATAAACTTTTATCGGCAATTGGATGAATATTGTTGAAATTAGTGAAATTCGGTTCATGTTCAGACCTAGTCCCCATACAAATGCCGCTATGAAATTGACTTGAATTGCCATAAAATCCAAATTGTCATGTAGATCGCGGACAAATTGGGTTTGTGTGTGTTTATTACATCCATTTTTCAGTTGGCCAAACATAATACCCATATGGAAATACGTTGTCATAGCCTCCATATAAAGTTGCTTCCCGATTTTCACTTAAATCTATCAAAGAACAAAAATATGTCACAGATTTTTATCAAATTTGGTTTGTATATATTTTTTCAAAATATAAGTGACTTTACCAAATGTGGTCAGGATAGGTCCATTTTTCGACCTAGTCACCATATAAACATAGCATCCGATATGAACTTTTATATATCTGCAGCCAAAAAAAAAAATAAATTATGCTTATTTTCTATATCGAATTAGTTGGACCGAATAGATAGCGTCTCTAGACCACGGTATAGGGTATCGTATAATTTTCTTACTTGCTTACTAAATAAAAAGCATAAACTTTAAAATTATTTCAACAGCCAGACAGAGCAGTATAAACAAAAACCAAGTATGAATTTCTGTTCACAGGAAAACATTTTAAAGCGAAGGATCCAAAAGATTCAAGCACGAATGTAAGATGCTAAGAGACAAGTTCCAATACCACAGCCGATTAATTCACGAAAGCCGTAGTTTTCGAATATTACGATTTTTAGCTGATGAGTAATCATAAATACATAAAAACGCAGGGCTGTAGAAAAAAATAGTTTTTAGGGAAAATACGTTTTTCAGGGCTGAATGATGGTTGGATGATCATATTAAAACATTGGATCTTTGGTGACAGTAATTTCGTAATAAGTTTGAATGTTTGACACCTATGTGGCGCTGGTGTTATCATTAAGTTAATTTTTTATGACATTCTTAAACGCGAAGAGCGGTTTCTACATTTTTGTTTTTTTTTTATCGTTGTAAAAATTTCTTGCAAGAAGGTCACTTTATTTGCTCGCGCTTAGAAATCAATTTTTTTTTTGAACCTACACAACAAAAGGAAAGTGTCTATACTCCACCATACCCATAGAAAAAATATGAACCGTTTATTATTTTTTCCTTCATTCTTTTTCGATTTTTCAAGCTTCTGTGGTTCTAGATTTTCTGACTTTAATCTTCGCCTTAACCTCTGAAAAAGAAATAATCAACTTGTAATTGTTTATTGGTCCTTCGAACCGGATCTTTTACAATTGGAACCCAATTTTATTTGTTGGAAAAATCATTTTTACAAGGCGAAGTACTTTTTCAATTAAATTTATTATAATCCTCCAATATTTTCATTAATATTATTATATCGGTTAACAATTTTGCGGAAATTATATAAAGTAAAAATGTGTTATAAAATTTAATATACGCCATCTTCAATTTTCATTGTAAATCTGCAATCCAAAGAAAAAAAAAAAAATTAAGAATATGTATAAATTAAATGTTAATGGAATTGTTTAAAATGAAAGGTTAAAATGGTACTTTAAAAAAGGGTAATTTAAAGAAGTTACTTTTTTTAAAAAGAGTGCATTTAAAAAAAATGGTTCTTTTTAAAAACAGAGTACTCTATGAAGGTACTTTTTCGAATAAGGTTATCATTTAAAGAAAGGTAGTTTTAGAAAAAGTGTAATATGTTCGAAAATGGGTACTTATTTAAAAAAGTATCCTTTTTTAGAAATGGGTACTTTTTAAAGAATACCAAAAATAATGTTTTTAAGCAGGTACCTTTACAAAATTTTTATTTTTATGAAAAAGGTACTTTAAAAAAGTTATTTTTCAAAAAAGGTACCTTTCGATGAAAAAGTATTAAAAAAAAAAGTTTTTTTTAGGTGGCATGTCATAACGTCCAATGTCATTATGTCCATGGACGCTATGACACACCAATATGGGACATAACGTCCATGGACTTTAAAACTGCCCATGCTTTTCAATGCTTCGAGAAGGTTTTAAATTAAAGCGTTCTAAAGCACTTGTGGTTCTAGTGGGCAGCAAGCGTACAGAAAATGCGCGAGGTGTGACCTATAAAATAACAATGGAGATTGTTTTATTCTTTACGAAGAGTAGTTGCAAGTAATCAAAATTTTTTTACGAAAAATGTTTAGTTTATTATAATTATTATTTTTTGAATAATTCGTAAGTGAAGCACCAAGAAAAAAAAGAGAGATGAAAACGAAATTCGAAGGGATATGTAAGAAAAATTGGCGCCAATTTTTCCATCCATGTACATTATGTCATTGGACGTTGTGACATGCCACCTTTTTTTAAATAAAGTTATTTTTTAAAAATAAAATAATAAATAAGTCCTCCGTCTTACTTTTTTTTATTTTTGTCATGTACGTGTTTTTTAGATGTTCATATAAATGGTGAAAATAAGCATATATGTGTTCCGTTCTATTAGAAACTTAAAACCTATTTAATTTTATACACTTTAATCTAAAAAAAAGGTAATTCTTAACACACAAATAATGTTAAGTAAAGATGGGCTCATGGTTCGGAACGTCCGCAACGAAAGGTAAGGTTTTCTAGATTTAATTACTTGACGTTTTTTCATTCAATCGAACGAGGTTCGTAAAGAGAGCTGATATATTTTTATAGCAGTTTACAACGGCATGAATTTGCTCTAAAATTATGGTTATTGAATACAACAATTGTGAACGCATATAAATTGTTTGTGGAATGGAGAGTGGGGTCACAAGTTTTAGGCAGGAGCCATAACCCGCCTCCAAAGCAATATAAATATCATTCTAAATGCTCGCACATCGCATTTACTGTTTGAAATTAAACAATCATAAATTTGGAACAATAATGAACTTTGCATTGCTTTGAGCACTGAAGCTTTGCCAAATTGGCCAAGCCACAGTGAAAGTGCGTGCGTGCGTCCTTATTACTAATATTGTTTCATAAAAAAAAAAAATGGCTTTAACTGCAGAAAGGCAAAAAAATTCATAATAATATAAAAAATAATGAACGTAAAGAGGCTGAATGAAAGCGAGCTTATCGGGAAAAAAATTAAAAAACTTTTAAAAAGCAACGCATCGTTTGCTTAAAAAATTAAACTTTATAATAGACAACGAGTGGCAAATTTCCGAGAAATGATAAAAATAAAAACAACAACAAAACTACCTGTTAAAAGGATTTTGAGATGAAACCGTAAACATAGACGAAGTAGTGACAGTGGCTGATAAGTCCAACGCTGATGTAAAGCTGATAAATAATGAACCAGAAATTCCTATCTAGGACAAAACTCCTACATTTAAGCAAAAGTTGCAGAAAATTATGTTGGAAAAAATCCAACAAAATAATCGCGATAATAAGATTAACTCGAAAAAATCAGCTAAGGATCTCATCAAGTTTATGCGAAGAGAAATCATATATTTCGAGTCTGAAAACATGAAAGGAAGATATTTGCAAAATGTATATAAGTTCCTTATGACCATTCGTCCCACAAATGAAGAATCTGAATGTGCGTTTTCTGCAGCAGGATTACTCTGCCCAAAATAAGTCATGCCTTTCGGATGAAAGCATCGATAACGCGCTGCTACAAATGAGCACTTTTTTTTTATACTTGAAAAGTGGTCAAGCACAGTTTATAGACCTTGTTGAGTAGATCATAAATCAATTTTAAAATGTTCGGAAACGCCTTCAAATTTCGGAGTTATTCCAAATAAACCGTTTTTGGGTAGGTACAAGTACTTATGACCGCGTAGCTTAATTTGGTTTCAGAAAGAAGAAATATATGCATTTCCAAATATATACACTATTTGGTATGTGTATAACATTTTTGTACTGATATTCTTAATTATATCTGATTTTAATTTTTTTTCTAGTTTTTTCAACTTTGGTGCCATTTTTTAATTAGTTTGTTTAAAAACATACCCTATGTATATATTTGATTAAAGCTAGTTTAGTTTTGAGTTAAACCAGCTTTCAATAAATAAAATAAAATCGAAATCGAATAGCCTTCGATAAATAAATAAGAAATAAAAAAGTTATTAAGGTTTTTAAAAAGTGAAAAATTTAGATTTTACAAGAACTACCACCACTTTACTTTATTTTTTAGTTTTATAATGATATGATGATAAAAATATTTTAAAATAACAGAATACTAAATTTTTTATTTAGAAATTTAGAATATTTGATTAAAAGTGTTTGCTAGACCTCATACGCTTGTACCTTATACATCAAGTCGTCTGTTTCTCGCTTAAGTGACCAGCAGTAATTTGAAATCATTCTTACTTGGCTTTTTCTTTCGAAGCGTCTTTCGATATCCAAAATGTGCGTATTTTTTTTTTTTTTTTTTTTTTTGAAAAAATACGGATATTATTAAAAAATCGTCATATGTATGGTAATAATTTAATATCATCTACCACAGCACACACTATCTGTAGATATTATTTGGTATAACAAAAAAAAAAAGTACTGAAAATAACCATATTTTACAACCAGAACAAATATATGCCTAGTCATCATCATCGCCATTACCATCGTCGACTTCACCAACCATTCAGCCATTTATTATCAAATACTATAGAATGGTTTGCATGTAAAATGTTTTAATTTTATTTTTTTTACACAAATATGGCCTTCGTTAGGAGAAATGCCTTTTTTTATTAGAAATATAGTCATATAGATTTCATAACAAATCTATACGCAATACTGCATTCAAATTTATCGTATCATATAGAAGTACTTAAAGCCAGATACATACAGGGTGCGCCATTTTTTATATCTTTATTGAAATATGGAATAAATTAGCAAATCAACCTTCTTCCATATGAGTGATATTTTTATTTTCAATTCATTTGGATTAATTTTTGAATTCAACATCAATAAAATGCCCGCCTCTACCGGTCAAGGCAATATGTGTCAATTTTTTCTGCATAAATTTCCATAACTTTTTTCACCATTTTGTATGATTTTG
Source organism: Cordilura impudica (assembly GCA_963682025.1). NCBI lineage: Eukaryota > Metazoa > Arthropoda > Insecta > Diptera > Scathophagidae > Cordilura > Cordilura impudica. The sequence continues at coordinate 62,092,512 of OY821520.1, read as the reverse complement.
CCAGGATTGTTTGCTTTAGCTCGTCATTGGTCTGAAAGTTGTTGGTGTAGAAAAATAAGTTTGGTGGGGTCAGATCTAGAGATTTGGGGGGCCAGGCAATGTCTCCTTCTGTTTTGATATCACACGTCCATGGAATATTTATTGCAGAAACTGCATTGCTTGATTTGCACTGTGGTATAGGACACCAACTTGTAGAACTCAGTAACCATCTAGATCTTTTCCACGCAGACATATTCAGATAACATCCACCGATATCGTTGTTTATCGACTGTTTCGCCTACTCTAACGAGATTTGGACACATATTATTTTGCTACAAACACCGGCCCAAGCAGTCACTTTTCGGTCTTGTAATGATATTTCCTGGTTCTCGTCTGGCTTTTCCATTCCCTAATGCGACAATTTTGCTTGCTAACACCATCTCAAATTGTGACCTTGCCGATCATCAAAATTTGCTTTCAAAAGTCAGGTTCAGTATCAGCCAATCGAGCATCTATTTGACCGAATTGCAAGTGATGTTACCGGTCTGCCAGCAAAATTCTTTGAGTCAGTTGTACTCTATATGGGAAAAAATGCAAAGCGTTCTTCGAAATGCACCACGAAGTGGTTTCACTGATGCCAATATGCTGAGCGCAACAGCAATGCATTCGAACGTCTTGGGCATTTATAAACAGTATGTGGACAATCTTCCAATTAACGACTATTTTCTATGTATGGTGGCACTTTTTCGGCGTGTTGTTTCGTTATAAAGCGACACGTGAAAAATTTTTACTGAATGATGGCTTAAAAAGTTTGTGATCAACAAATAAGTCAATCGGACAAATGTTAAAATTATTAAATGCTGCCATAGCATCATGAAAGATGGCGCCCCCTGTACATACAGATATGCACATGTTATAAACCAACAATATATTTTCGAGAAATAAAAATTCAATTCCATTCATATTGTTGGATTAACAGTGTCGATTGGAATATTGCCTTACTAACTGACTCTAATACTGAGTTAACGAACCTTACGTAGAAATACTTTTTGCTATGTGGTTCAAAAACCCATACAAACAAAACTTTAGATACATATATGTAAGTTATTAAGTGATAATCGAGATGCTGTCTTGCATGGAAATCATGAAAGTCATATTGAAATACGGTTTCCATTTTTACATAATTGGAAGTAACATCAAAAATTATTCATAGATTTTCTTCTACAATATATTGATTCCTTTACCAGACTATGCTCAGGTTGTAACACAACACCTAAATTTTTTTGACTGAGACTTTTCCCTTTTTTTCATAATTTTTAAAATTTGGATTTTTGATCATGGCATTGATAGCATTGTATTTAAAAATAATGCTTGTATTATTATCTTTAACTATATCTTAAGTCAACTATACTGTTTCTTCCTGAATTGTGATATAGTCTAAATAGTCAAACTACATCCGCAAAAAGCAAATAAAAGCCATTATGCAAAAAATTGACTATATAATTGTTTTTGGGTAAAACACTCGTTGTTATTACGTTAAGTATTTGGTCTTGATTATCTACTTTGTACTCTTCTTCTACCAACTCTAGGTCGCTTATGTTAATATCAGCCCTTTATAGTAAAGATTCCTCACTTAAAGTTATTTTTATATTGCCAATGTTGAATGAGGACGATTTAAACTGCTTAAAAAACATGGTATTATTGTGGAATAATTTTTAGCTGACACTGTTTTAAATTTTAATAGCTATGAATTTATATATGCATATGTATATGCATGTATGTACAAGTGTGAGTGTGAATACAGATTAATGTGTCTGGAGATTTTAGAAGCTAAAGTTCATTCATGGAATTGGAAATAAAAACTAGGAAGCGAATGTTATTGCAATGTGTCCATATTTGCTTAAAACTTGATTAAAATTTTGTATTTTTTCGACTAGAAATATAAAAAATTGACATTTTGATTAGTTTTGAATAAAGAAAAATATATATCAGTTTTCGATGAGTTGAGAAATAAATAATTGACTTATTGTATTTGAAGAGCGCTAAAGTTGAAAAAATTGTAAACTACAGGAATTTAAATGCTTGCTAAAAGATAAAAAAAAAATATAAAAGATGTGCTATGTTAAAAATAAAAGGTATAAAAAGGATAAAATTTACAATTAGATATTCTTTTACCACGAACTTATATATTTTATAAAATAGCATGAAGTTTCTTACAGTTTTAATAAAGAAAAGTAAATATATGCACAATTGGACACGTGTAGGGCAATTTTATTTCGCGGTAATTTATTAGCACTCAAGATCAAATGTCTTATTTATAATATTAATAGGCTAGGCGATTTTTTGTGACCGATGTTTTGTTCTACCGTTTTATCCCGATTTTGACCCAACGTATATTATTTGAAATGTAATTCTTTTTAGCCGTTTTGCAGATTTATAAATTTTTAAATTTTTTTCTTTATTTTGAGCTAATTGCATTTAAAGTTGCTACTAACACATACATAAAATTATGCATAGGCTATGAGTGTTTTTTTGATAAATTTGTCAATGTGTTTGCTAATGAGTTTATTATTTTCATTCACAATAGGAATAAACCAAAACGGTGTTGGTTTGTGAATTGGCTAAGTTAAAAAATAAAGCTGTCTAGAAATTGCACTCGAATTTCGAGCGCTCGAGTCTGCTAGTTTTAATTAAAGCAAAATAAAATTTGACGAATTTCAGTAAATAAATGAATAATAAAAGTTTGTTTTAAAAGTTTGTTTTTTTTTTTTTGTTTTTTTATTAATTTTTTTTTTATTCATTTGAGATTCAATGAATAATATATTTACGCTCACTACTGACTCACTAACTAATTCTGTAACGCTGGATATCAAAATTTATTTCGGAGCTAGATAATTTATATTTAGAATGTTAGTTCCCCTACCGGCTTAAAGACTGACTGAGAAGAGATTTTTTGACATATGTATGTTATTGTCCCCTTTATGGCCCTAAAGGGAGGAAAAAATACCTTTTTGTATCTTCTAAACAGGAGCACACATCGGCGAATGGGAATTTTTCCTAAAATTTGACCCCAAAAAAGGCCAAAAAAAGAAAAAAATTCTACATTTTATAACACCTATACACATGGATTTGGATATATGAAATATGATAAGAAGATTCAATTTGAGAAACAAAAATCGTAAATTTTTTATCTTCTAAAAAAAGTAATCTAGGAATGTGAGATTTGATATTCTGATTCCACGATATATAAAAACAACAACCAAAAGGGATTTTTTTTCTGGATATTCGAACGTCAAGAGATTCAAAATGGCCAAACCGGAATTGGTGCCCTTTGTACTCTTATCTTCTTGAAATAATAATCTTGGATTATAAGTTTTACTTAGTATGTGGTCCTACGTTATATGGACACTTTGCAAATTGCGATTTTGGGGATAGGTGGGGTCCAGTTTGTTACCTTTCCATACAAAACTAATAAATGTGAAGTTTGGGGATAATCGGATAAAGAAAAGTCGCGCCGGATATGGATTGAAAATTTCAAGTATGTTTACATGGCGAATATATGGCTTTTTTTGAGATTTTACGAAAACTTCGTTCTATCGTGTAATTTTTCCGAGAAGCTCTTATAAGAGCCGGAATTAGTATTAAATTGTCTTTTCAAAAAGCAATAAAAATTCAAAATAGAATAAAAATTCCTCAAGAAATAGAAAATGCTCCAGACCACTTTTGTGCCAAAAAAAAAAAACAGCACGTTCCTCCTCCGTTCGACGTGTTGCGATATTTCGGTGCTGCGTTGCATCTTGAGAACGCCGGCCAATGTTACTATGAACTCTTCTTGGCATCGTAATAAAGATGATAAAATTATCCGAAAGTCAAAATGAATATACATTTTTAAAGAAACAGTTATTCAATAATAAACCAATTTTTTGAAAATAAAGTGCTTATGTAAGCTTAAATTTAAGTATATAATTTTAAGATCCAACTTTGCTATTAAATTATGTGATGGAAGACCTGGCAAATAAAGTAAATTAAAAAGTCTTTTGACTACAGCAGTATTGCGGAAATTTCAATTTTTGTTATGCTGCTGAAATTGCCATTTCTCTTAAACATTTTCCTTCAAAAGGATCCAATATATTAAAGTTTCTCCGATTCCACATATTTCACACTCACGCTAATAACCCATGAACTCACATCAATTATCTTCACTTTCCCTTTCATATTATTTAAGATGCTTTTAATATTTTGAAAATTTATTTCATACAGTAGGTGACATGCCCACTTGTCCAATCCAGCCCATATTCACGTGGGCTAATCACAAAAATAACAGATGAACTCACGCAAACTAGCAAAGCTCTCCCTATCATTATATTCGGTATATGTATATAATATTTAATCAGTACTTTGTAGGGGATGTACCTCACCCACTTATCCGATCCAGCCTATTTTCGTCTGGTGTAATTACACTAATAACAAATGACGTCACATAAATTATCAAAGCTCTCCCTGTCATGATATTGAGTCTGATATTGAGTGATTAATTTTTTTGTAGGTACCACGCCTACTGTTCCGATAACGCTAATTTTTACAACGGCCACTCCCAGCAACTCACAACAATAATAGATGACCTCATACAAAGTTGCAAAGCTCTCCCTAAAACAGTACTCAATATATGATATTAAAAATTAATTTTGTATGGGAGGTACCACGCCCACTTATCCGATACTGATAATTTTCCGTATGACTATCCATATTAATAATATATATGATGTTAAAATGGAATAACCGCGTACAGCGCCATCTGTTGATACTTTTTTTTATATATATATATATATCTTTTATTCAATATAATATTTATACAATAATAAGTTTAGCGTCTCAGCGCCATAAACGCTTCGTAGAGGCTAAAAAGGCAACTCTGTCTATATTACATATAGATGATTTTTAAAATCTATTTTTAAATATTTACATTATATACAAAAAATGTAGACTTAGGGAAAGAGAGAAAAAAATAAAAAAAATAGTAATAAAATAATATTTCATACTAGAAGTATTTCAACATTACGAAGTAAAAGATCTTTAATGGATTTTTTAAATGTAGATAAAGCTTGTATATTACGAATATTGATTGACAATTCATTATGCTCACTTGGTCAAACATAAGCAATGCGTTGTTTTGTTAAATCTAAACGACATCAGTATTTAAATTTAGAGCCCGTCTAGTATTTCTTCGAGTGTGAAAATATTTTGAGTAAACTGCCTGGATCCACGAACATCTCCTCCCCTTATTGTTTTGAAAACGTATGTTAAAACTTTTTGTTTATATAAGCCTCTTACTGGAAAAACCTTTTTAGCATATTTATACCCTATACCACTATGTGGTTTGGGTATAATGACTTTGTGCTGCTGTTTGTAACAACCAAAAATATTTGACCTAGACCCATCTTTAATTATACCGATCGAATCAGAATCACTTTCTGAGTTGATTTAACAATGTCCGTCCGTCCGTCCGTCCGTCCGTCCGTCTGTGTGTCCATGTAAAGCTTGTAATCAAACTGCAGGTCGCAAATATGAATATATTTTGATGAAATTTGGTATATAAGCTTTTATCGGCCATGGGATGAACACTATTGAAATTGGCGAGAATCGGTCCATGTTCAGACCTAGCCCCATACAAATTACCCATATGAAATCGACATAAATTGCCATAAGATCCAAATTGTCATATAGATCTTACTCAAATTGGGTTTGTATGCGTTCATTACATCCATTAATGAGTAGTCCAAAAATGATACCTTTGACCCCATATATAGCTGCTTCCCGATCTTCACTTAAATCTATTAAAAAACAAAAATATTGCACTGATTCTTCTCAAATTTTGTTTGTATATATTTTTGCAAAATACAAGAGACTTTACCAAACATGATCAGGATCGGTCCATTTTTGGACCTAGTCCCTTTATAGATATAGCATCCGATATGAACTTTTTCATATCTGCAGCCAAAAAAATTAATAAAAATCCCACTCAAATTTGGTTTTTGCTTATTTTCAATGTTCAGTTAGTTGGGCCTAAGAGATAGTGTTTCTAAACGCATGGTATAGGGTATCGTATAGTCGGTCTAGACCGACTATAATTTTCTTACTTGTTATGAATAGGGCTGTTAGTGTATAATTGTTTATCAGATGAAAAAAAATATTCCCCGAAGTTCAACAACAAATTGGAGATATTTAAACAAACCCATTCAAGGTGGGTTTCAACAAATATGATTGTCATATTGTGAAAATTGACTACATTACCCCATCATCAAGTACTGTTGGACAACCTATATTAACGTATTCGATTAAAGCGAAAACTAGCACAATACAACCTAATACATCACTTCTGGTTCACGCTGCCGCCGTTTCTGCAAAAAAGGCAAAAGAGTCTGAGGTTTCATTAGTTTTGAAAAAACATTGGATACGACTGCAACATACACAGAAATAAGAAGCAACTGTCAACTCAAGATCCGGTTTCTATAACCCCTAATGAATCTTTAGCATTTTGAATTGAGAGAATTGAGGTCTTTCAAAACAGCAGTACATAAACATTAGGTTTCAGAATAAAAACCACAATTCTGACACATACCCCAGTTATAAATAATTGGTTATAAATTTCAGAAATCGTTGCTGAGGTGCTGTTAAAAAATTTATGGGACGCATAATTTTAATGGAACAAGAAGTATTTAAATATTTTTCGGATATTAGCGAACTGAAATTGATTGCTAGCTACGGACTTAATGGTTCGAAATCCAACGATCAATTATTATTCATCACAACTCCATTACCACTAAAGCTTTAAGACCATTTGGTCAGAGTCGTTCGGATTAACAGCACACCACAATCCATTAGATTTTGTAGGCCGATTAACCCTTCCAGTCCTAGCTGTATCGATTGTGAGATCTGGTTTAAGGTAATAACTTGTGTATGGATGACGACGAGAGTGGATTTTATAACGAATACTTTGAAAATTCTATCGAACTTGATGTGGAATTAAGTTTCCACACAAAATTTAAAAAAAATCAGGTGTTCCTATTTTATCGCCACTAGTATATATGCATGTACAAATATTTTTAATTATTATTCTTAATAATAAAATCTGAAATACATTTTAAAATCCATGACAAATATTTTTATTCTTTAATTTATGGGCGTGGTCCGATAAGAATTTTTGTTGTTTTCTTTGTAAGGTCTATAAATATGCAAAAATTAAAAGTCTAACAATATTTTTAGAATTTGTGCAAAAAAAAAAAATGGATTTAGGACCACAGTGCATAGGTGCCATTTGTATGGGACTATGTCTGAAGTTGCATCGATTTTCGCTAATTTCAATAGCATGCTATGGTTGATAGAAGCTAACATGCCAAATTTCATCAAAATGTGTTCACATTTGCGACCTGTAGTTAGATTAAAAGCTTTACATGGACAGACGGAGGGACGGACATCACTAAATCGACTCAGAAAGTGATTTTGAGGCGATCGGTATAATAAAAGGTGGGTTTATAGGTCAAATATTTTTGGTAGTTATAATTATCAGCACATAGTGATATAGAGTATAACAAATGTATTTCGATGATCATTAATTCTTAAACTATTACGAAATTCTACCCGAACTCAGATTTCTTCATGGTGTAAAAAAGATTTACATTTTTGAAGTATTGATATCATTAATTTAGTGGACCATCTATATGTCCAATTGAAAGCCATATTTTTATTCATTGAATTTTCTTAAATTTTAGTACATTTCTTTACAATTTTGAAATATCAGGTTCATGTGTTGTAGTGGCGTCACGGACAATAATTTTTTTTATATTGTGAGTAGAATTAGCATATGAATTTCTATAGTTTGCATCACAATTTGAGTTCTCCTAATAATACAATACTTTCTGATGGCTGTGAAAGTCGACTTAAAAACAAGTAAGTTTGTGAGCCACTTCGTATGAAATTTTTTAGCAACTGCTCACGGAAATGGTACAGTGGTATTGGAGCTATTGTGAAGAGCACAATATGGCACATGGTTAAATATCAGAATGTTGTTCTTAACAATAAGGTACTCTTTTACACTTACTAGCTGTTTTACCCACCTCAATATCCGAATTTCCAAAAGTTACCCTCTCATCTGCTGCTCCTATCTCTAGTGGAATCCACAACTATATTTTATATTCGTTTGTTTAGAAAATACCAAATGTACACTTTCCCCCCCCCCCCCCCTTTTTTTTTTTTGGCCATTATTTCCTCACCATCAAATGCCTTTACTTAAACTTCACCCTTACCAAATTCAGGAATGAGAGCACCATTTCCAACTCTTATACTCTTTGGGGTGTCAAATCTCGTAATGTTGAGTTAAATAGTTGATTAAGTATGAGCTGAAGTAATAGGCAGAAGGATGCTGAAGATGAACAAGTCGCTTTGTTCGAATGTAGATACTCCATCTAGCGCTGTCTTCAATTTTTTCCAAATTTCTCTTACATTGCATAAAGTATTATCTTTTCTAGTATTAGAAAATGTATACATGATCTCGAACCGAACTATAAATAACTAATTATTATTACAACACAAGATCGACAATACATAAAAACTAACAAACATTTACCTTTTAAATTCTTGTTACCATTTTGATTTTGTTGGATATTTTTTAAATTTTTCATAAAATTTCTTTTTGCTACAAAGGCTTCGGTCTTCGAGGGTTGAGTTTCTAATCTGGATTTCTCCATACACAATCGCGTGGTAGTTACAAACAAACTCGCAGAAGAAAGTATCCCTTTTGGTCTTGTAGTTTTCAACTTTTAAGCGGAGGAACAAACCACGATTCATTTATATATATATATAGATATAAATTTCGCCGAATCTGTCCAACAACAATTTCTTTTATTCTGTCTACGTGGACTTGGTTGGAACTTTCGTGCCTTACCCTCATACGAATCCTCTGCTCTAATCAAGTTTCCGACACTGAAAAGTTGTAGAACAATGCATAGTATTTCCTTTCTACTCAATTTATTTCATGGCGTTATTGACTCCAATTACTTGTTAAGTAGAATTGAAATTAATATACCATAGAGATCTACAAGGAACTTTGAACTCTTATATATTAATTATTTTCGATTTAACTATGCTAACAATGATCCATTTCGCCGGTTCTGTGAGCAATTTAATGGAATTTACCACATCAAAGATTTGTCCGAAAATAAAGAATCTTTGAAACGTAAAATTATTATATATCTAAATAATTAAATCGTCATAATTTTATTTGTTATATGTATTTTATACACTAAATATATTAGTCTGTAAGGACCTGTGTAATTCCATGGACTTTAAATAAATAAAAAAAAAAATAATTTAGATATTATTAGTATTTTAGATATACCTTCTTTTGTGATTTGTGAGCAACCACTGAGAAAATAATTAGAAAATATTTAATTTGATTTGTTAGATTTTGTCGTAATTTTCAGACATGTTGCAATTAATGCTGTAACTAATATGCAAATTTTGTTTTTTGTTTTCAATGGTTCGTGGTAAAGAAGAAGAAAGCTTATATATCTAAAATTCATAACTACAATGTATTCTTAATCGGGCAGGTTTGTGACATTTCAGCCTTCATCAGCGATATATTGAATATTGTTAAAATTGTTATGTCCAATTGAATAGATTGTTTCTATATTAAAATTTTTCTACTTAGGGCGGCCATGAGGTCTGAACTTGCGTCTACCTCATATACACAAGACTTGCATTTTTTGGTCGTACGTTTTAATATACTCACCTAAAGTCGGGCCTACGAGTAGTGTGGTAAAGAATCAGTTTTCATACCAACAGATTTTACTTCGTATTAATCTGAGAAGACACAACTCCGTTCGAAAAATTGACAGATCCTTACCATATTTGGGAAGGTCACTAATATTTGGAAAAACATATAAAAACCAAATTTGAAAAACCTCTGTGCAATATTTTTGTTTTTCGATAGATTTAAGTGAATACCGGGAAGCAGCTTTATATGGGGCTATGACTGAGAATTATCTTACAGAGTTTATTTTTGAACTAATGATTAGTGGGTATAATAGAGACACAATTACCAAACTTCATTGATATATATATATATATATATATATATATATATATATATATATATATATATATATGTATATGACATTTAAGTCGGTCTCATAGTAGATTTGGACAAACATAGTAGATTTTGGACTTCTCATAATTGAATGTAATAAACACACGCAAACCCAATTTGATCGAGATCTTTATGCATATTTGGATATTATGACAATTTCGGTCGGTCTTATAGGGGTCAGTTGTATGGGGACTGAACATGCACCGATTTTCAATAGCGTTCATGCTATGGCTGGTAGAATCTTACATACCAAATTTCGTCAAAATATGTTCGATTAAAAGGTTTACATGGACTCACAGATGGACCGATAGATGGACCGACAGACAGACGGACAGATGAAAGGACTCAAAAAGTGACTCTGAGTCGATCCGTATACTAAAAAATGGGTCTAGGTCAAATATTTTTGGCAGTTGCAAACATCAGCACCAAACCATTATACCCTGACTACATAGAGGTATATGGTATGGAAAAAATAATCACTCGAAATATTAAAATTTTCAATATAAACCAATGCACAGTGGTTTGAATGATAGGCAAAATGAGAATTAATTCAGGGAAGCCGTATTTGAAAAAATTTTTTTTTTTAAATTATTATTAATACATTAAAAATACCATTTTGGGAAAATTTAATTTTTTTAAAATTTTTTAAACCTGTTAAACACTTTTTTGTTGAATCAGAAGCAAACTGTAGCGTGCATAATGCTTTATTAAAAAAAAAAAATCAAATAAAGAAATTATTATGTTCTTATAATATAATAAATTTGAATTTTTATTTCTTATAATTTTTTTTTTTTATTAATTATGCTCCTTATCAATAAAATTCTCATTATTGTAATCACCATTACAATAAATTTCATACTCATCATATTGAAGTTTTGCACGCTAATTTAGATACATAACGCTGGTAGTAATTTACCATACTAATAAATTTTTGTAATTGTTTAAATTTGCAGGTCGTTCAAATTTTTAATAGCTGATACTTTTTCATCTGAAAGTTGAATACCATGCTCTGAAGTAACTAAGAAATCTATATTACTTACGCCAAAAATATATTTACCAGGCTTAATGTATAAACCTGCCTGGCTGAGAAACTTCCTTTAAATGGTCCAAACGTTGATCTTTGGTCTCTCTAGCTATTAGAACATCATCAATGTAAGTGAAATCAAAGTCTAACCCACTGAAATCTTTGTTAATAAAACGTTGAAATGTTTGTCCAGAATTTTTTAAACCAAATGGCATATGCTGAAATTCAAACATTCCAAAAGTGTAGTTATTGCAGTTTTATAAATAACTTCGCTAACGATAGTAATTTGATGATAAGCCCGAATCAAATCTAACTTTGAATATACAAAATTTTTTCTAATCGGAATATTTCACTTAGAGAATGAGTTCCACTAATTTTAAATTATCAAAGCCTTTGAAAACAAACATATATTATTTTATTTTCCTTCCCATAAAATTGATTTTTCCACAAATTTCAAGTTTGCTAACTTATAAGTAGGCACCTCGGATGTGCAAAACCCTTTTCGTGCACTCATTTCATAGGCTGATCAGTTATCTATCATATGCCTTTTAAATTTTTCGCTTATCTTATTTGATTCAAAAGTTATAATATCTGTAACGAAAAAACTCAAATAGCGCCACTGTGCATCGTTGTACTTACCAATTTGATAAAAAATAAAACATTAAATAAGAAAGCGTTTTATCAAGTTTTTTTTTTTGTACAGTTTTTATTAAAACCACTTTATTAAATTAAATTTAAAACAAAAATCAAAAAATACCAATACACCCTTTACATTATTTCATTCAGAGGTTTAAAAAAAAATATCGTCATCTTTTTTTGTAGCTAACATTTTTATTTATTCATTTTTATATGTAATTTTACTAATCAATTATGATTTACAACTTTTTTTTTTACAGAAAAAATAAAGATTTTTTAAGCATGTTTTCTAAAAATAAAGAAAAAAAAACTAATGATAAAACATTGCAAAAAACAACAACAAATAAATACAAAATTTAAAGTTTTTTTGTTAGTATAATTAGTTTTTTTTTTCTTTTAATTAAGTATATATTTTTTTTATGTACTCTACATTAAATTCAATTGACTGAGGCATATAAGCGATAGTCTTGTTTGTTTATAAATATGTTTTAGATAGAAAGATTTAAGTTTCACTCTTCTTACGTCAACAGTTATAATTTATTAATTTCATCAGTTGCCATGTTTAATTTTTTTTTTGTTTTTATAAAATTATAAAATTATTTATTGTCATAAAGGGCAGGGATTTTTAACGATCTTAATGTATGTTCACACATGTATGTGGGATAAAGTTTAAGGGGCGCTTAAGTATCTCTCCACCGCTGGTTTACTTTAGCAGACAACTCAACTTAATCAGTGTTGTAACGAAGGCATGGCAACAATGCAAATGGAATTGGGAACTCTTCGAAATGAAAATATATTTGATTTTGATGTTATTATTGATGAGATAAAATTCACGAGTATTTAAATTAATTGTTATATTTGGAATTTTTCATAATATAGAAATATTACTTTTTAGTTAAATGCTCTAAATTGACTAAAACTTATTTACTTTAAGGTTTTAATACAAGATTTTAATTATACTAAATATAATTATAAAAAGTATTAATATAATAATTAAAACTAAATATTATTACCGTAATTAAAAATAATAATTAATGAACATTCAGATTAAAGAAGAAGACACATAAAATAATAATTGATACCATAAAAATGACCAATTTTCATACTTAGAAAAAAAGATAAAAATCTGAATATACATACAGTAACACCTCGGTTACTGCAAACCTCGATGAGCGCAACTCCTCCATTATTGCAACAACTAAAATAATTACATTGTAGACTCAGTGTATGCAACTTTGCAAAAATTTGTGACTCAGTAAACGCAACTTTTAAATTTTGTCGTCAAGTTATTTGTTTTTTTTGTAAGCTATTTTTTACCGCTATTTCTCAGAATATACAAATATGTGTAGTATATATGTATGTATGTTGTTTGCACGGGCATTTCTAAATATGTACAAAGTAAATATATGATATCATATAACTGGTGTACTAAAAGAGGGAAGCTTTGGCACTTTGCACGACACCATCAGATCTTAGTATGAGTAGTCAGACAAAAAATTGTCGGGTTCACACCAATGGGCGTGGAACTCCCCATGCAAAGTAACTATTAAATGTCATATATTTGGAGTACTGTAAAAGAGAGAGCTTTGTGGCTTTGCGTGAGCCCATAGGTTCTTTGTGTGGTTATTCGAACATAAAAATGGGCGTGATAGAGTGGGCGTAGCACCGCCCATGCAAAGTAGATATCTAATACTATATAACTGGGAAAGGCTGGACATTTTGCACGAGTCCATCAGATATTAATGTGAGTAGTCCAATAAAAATTGGGCAGGATGGGATAAGTGGGCGTGGCACCTCCTATATCAAAAAAAATATGATGTGCTACGAAAGCAACAGCCTTTTGACAAGTACATTAGTTATCAATGTGATTTGTCGTGGAAAATATATTGTCAAAATCAAAAATCGCCAAACCCAAAAATCGCGAAAACAAACAAAAAACATTTTATATCAGTAAGTATCAAAATAAAAGAATCTATATTAATGATCTATACTTAGCATAATAAAGAGGTAATGTGTTTGTTTGTTTGTAGGAGGTAATCTCCGTAACGACTTATCTGATCTTCCTGCAATTTTCACTGATTCTTACTGCGGATATCGGAAGTGCTACAGGCTGTTTTTATAATATTTTTAGTGGGCGTGGCACCTCATATATATATAAAGTACTATTATAGAGAGAGCTTTGAAAATTTATCTTAGGTCATCTATTATTAACGTGAGTAGTCAGAAAAAAAAAATGGGCGGGATTGGACAGATGCGCATGGTACCCCTATACAAACTTGATATAAAATGTGATATATCTGAATTACTGTGTTAGTTAGAGCCTTGGGACTTGCGTGAGCCTTTTCGTAACAATTCGGAAAGGATGGGGGGGGGGAGGGGGAGGGTGTAGCGAAGCAAACCGGGTTACATATAGTGATTAATAACAGAGTTAAGCTTACAATTAAAGAAAAAAGTGAAATTCTCGAAAAACTAGACAAAAATGCGCCTACATCAGTGATTTGCAGAGAATACAATATCCATAAGTCTACTATTAGCCGAATAAAAAAAAATAAAAATGCATTAAGAAAATTTGTGGCAAATGCCGAATCGGGACCGGGTGAGCGTAGCATTATGAGAGTTTTTGAATATCCCAAAATGGAAAAGGCTCTATACCAGTAGTTTCTTAAACAAAGAGAGAAGCACTTGCCCATTTCTCTTGAAATTTTGAAAGAAAAAGCTCGTGAACTGCATAACAAAAATGAGGATTAACCTGGAAATTTTAATGCAAGCAACGACTGGTACGCTAATTTTAAAAAGCGTCATGGCATTCCCATGTTAAAGATTTGTGGCGAGAAACTTTCGAATAAAGCAATTCTTGTGGATCCATTTATAGAAAAATTTCAGGAAAAAGTTGAAGAGCTAGGATTAACACCAGATCAAATCTACAATGCGGATGAGTCTGGTTTATTTTTCAAAGTCATGCCGAATAAAACGCTTGTGAGCTTTAAAGAGACGTCTGCTCCAGGTCGAAAACTTAGCAAGGAGCGAATCACGTTTCTCGCATGCACAAACGCATCCGGTATGCATAAAGTTAGACCATTTGTTATCGGAAAGGCTTTAAATCGAAGGGCATTTAAAGGTTTCCAAAGCAACCGTGTTGTTTATAAAGCCAACAAAAATGCATGGATGACTATATCATTATTTGAAGAATGGTTTCAGCATACGTTTGTTCCAGAGGTATGTATAACACAAAATTTAAACTGCATATTAAGCACGGATTGCATGGTAATGTTTTTTTTAGGTAAGATAATTTCTTTCTTCCAAAGATCTTCCAAAAAAAGCGCTTTTACTGCTGGATAATGCACCCTGTCATCCCAAGGATGGTGAACTGACAAGTGAGGATGGCATGATCACCATCATGTGTTTTCCGCCAAACTGCACAGCCGTTCTTCAGCCAATGGACCAAAACGTTATTAACTTAACGAAATTGATTTACAAAAGAAGTCTCTTGGCGCATGTAATCGGCAATGAAGGCTCAGATATTAAACGAAAAATCAAAACATTTAACATGAGGATGTAGTTTGCCTTTTAGCTAATGCTTGGGATAAATTGCCGGCTAACGTCATAAAAAAATGTTGGATCGTGTTGATGAGTCCTCAAAATCCATGGACTGATGTAGAAATGCTGCCATTAAGTATAATTAGAGCTGAAATTCTCGGTGAACATGCAATGATTACTTCAGTGTCCGATTATCTTCAGGAAATTAGCCCCGACATTACAAATGAAGATATTAATGCTTGGATATTTGGAGAAAATAACTCAAATTATGCAGCTGAAGATGAAGATATTGAAAGCGAAGAGGAAATAAAAATTACTAGCATTGTCCATGATTTGCCTAAAATGAAGTCCAAGGATGCCATTAATTCATTAAACATTTGTATTCAATGGGCTGAAGAAAACAAAATCGGCTTAAAAGAAGTTTTGCTTCTTCAAGATCTTCGCGAAACTGCAGTGCAGAAACATATTTCTAGTACCAAAAGACAGTCTAAAATTTCGGACTTCTTTTAATTTTGTACATAAGCATGTATATTTTTATTGAATTTTTTTTTTTTGTTTAATTAAATTTATTTATTGGTATTGTTTTATGTTTTATATTATTATTAATAAAATGAATTAAATTTAATACTGAAGTTGTTTTTATTTTAAAAAAATATATTAATTATGCTCAAAAATATCTTTGGGACAATATAAACTAGATAATTTTTGTAAACTCGTATAAATACCTAAAGCAGTATTTATATATGTGTGACTCGGTCAATGCAACAACCGCGGCTGTTGCAACTGCCTTGGTTTTTATTAGTTGCAGTAACCGAGGTCGTACTGTACATTGAAAAAAATTTATAATTATCTCACACAACGTATGAGTGATATGTAATATAAATCGAATAACTCATACACCATAGTAAAGGATTTTATATAAAATCACCAATTAAAAATAAAAATTAAAACTCACACACGTATGAGTGATATGTAATATAAATCGAATAACTCATACGCTCTAGTAAAGGATTTTATATAAAAACAGCAATCAAAAATAAAAATCAAATATATTTTCACCAGCATCGTATAAACTTCAAGCAATATCATTCTACTCCAGCCCTCATCATCGATATGATGCAGAGTATTTATTTTTTTTAGCCGTTGATAGTTGACTAGGAAATTCTTAACGATTTTGTTTTTTTTTGTTTTGTGTTTTTTTTTCTCTATATATGTAATTTATATATGTATGTTAGTACTTTTTTCTTTTTTTGATATGTGTGTGTTTTTTTATTTAAATATTACATAATAAATAGCTGCTGCTTATTAACATAATTTTCGTGTGTGTATGTGTTTAATACTCGTACTTGTACAAACTACTTTTACTGTAAAATGCAACAACATAACTTCCTGGTTATTATTTTCTGTATGTTTAAGTGTGTGTGTTTGTGTTTGAAATATCATTTTATACTATTTAATTTGATATTAGCTTTTGTAAATATAAACAAAGATAAATGGATTATTTAGTATATCGATTTAATTAGCGTTCTCATTCATGTTTGTAGTTTTTCTGTATACAGTTATGTTTACTCAATTTTATTTTTTTTTATATATAAATTTTAAAATAAATAAAATATATGTATAATTATGATATTAATTTGATATTTCTACAGTTTGCATATCTTTTATATAAAAATTTTGTTATTTTTGAAATAAATTTATTTTGTAGACCATTCTGCATAAATGAAGCTTGTTTTAAGTGTTGATGCATGTCTATGCAAAATCATTCAGAGCACTCTTGCTTTTGTTGCTGGCAATATTGTGTATTTATTTAAGTGTTTTTTTTTTTGGGTTTCAACTTGTTTTATTATTTTTTTTTACGTATTTGAAATGTCAAAATATGATGTTAAAGAATGTGCGTGTTCTCTTGTTTTATTTTGTCAATAAAATATAAAGCAAATACGTTTTTAATTGAGCTAACCTTGCAGAGTCAACTAAGATATTTTGTATTTTTGTTTTTTTTTTTTTTTGTTTAAATAGTAGGCAAAATTTAAAAAGACGAAGGCTTTGGGTTGTTTAATTTCTAATACTTTTTAACATAAATCCTTAAAATTTGGCTTGACATTTCCCATGAGGGTAACCGTTTAGTATTCTTTTTGAAGAAGATTAAAATAATATCTAACAATAAGACACAATTTAAAAGTTTGCCTTATTTGTTGGTATGTTAAATAAGATGAAATCTCAATTTGAAATTCAGAATGTGATATTTATTTCTTGAAAAAATTTTACATTGAATGAGTCAAATAGTTTTATAAAACATCTGTTATGAATATGTTTTCTTTAGAAATAAATGTGATCGTGTAATGTTCGTAAAATAGTTCACAAGAAATTCAATAATATTTTTGACGTAACCGTTTAGATTGTTGTATCATGCGGTTTTATTTTGGTCTGTCATTATATAGTTTTTTAAATTTTACCTTTACGAATTAATTTGATAAAACAGAGTTCATGTTCTTCTCTGAAAACTTTTTTGCTTGGACCTAATTTAAAGACTTCCTAATGACTTTTTGCGTAGAACATCTTAACCCAGTATCTAACGTATTTTTGGTTGAATCTATTTTTCTTAAAAAAAATAAAAATATTGAGAAGTATGAAACGTACTTCTCCTTGTTAAAAAGCGCCTAGTGGAATTGACTGCGGAATTTTAAATCTTTAATTTTGGGTAATTTTTAATATTTTTTAAGGAGAACTCAAATAATCAACGAGAATTAAGGAGACAATCGAAATGATTCATAGAAAAAACCCGTGTAAAACAATTGGCTCTAGGTAAAATCCTTAAATAAAAAGCGCCTAAAAATAAAATCAAAAAGTCAGTTAAAAACATTCCATAAAAATTTTTCGCAAATTTAGTAAAACAAAAACCCCAAATATTTGGGTTCATATTTCTCCACTGATCTTTTATTACAAAAAATTTTCTTCTAGCAAAATTGATTGTGATACATAAAAATGGAACATTTTAACTCTTGGAATTCCGGCTTTAATGTAATTTTTGATTTTTTTTGAAATAAGCTGAAAATTTAAAATTATCAAAAAGATTCATAAGAGAAATCGACACGGAAACATTGGTGGTGGCCAAAAACGGCAAAAGAAAAAGCACCTAAAAATAATACTGAAATATCGGCCAACAATTTTTATAGAAATTTGTAACAAATTTAAGTAAAAAATAACACAGTTATTTTCGGTAATATTTTTCTGAATTTGGATGAAATTTCTTTCATAAAAATTAGGTGATATTTTATTATGAAAAATTTTCTTTTAGCTTATTTAACTCTGAAACATAAAAATGGAACATTTTAACTCTTGAAATTCCGGCTTTAATGTAATTTTTGAAATTTTTTTTAAGGAGGAATAAACTGAAAATTAAAAATTATTAAAAGAATTCATAGAGAAAATCCACACAGAGACACTGGCGTGGCCAAAATCGGCGAAAGAAAAAGCACCTAAAAATAAAATCGAAGTATCGGCGAAAACTTTTTATAGAAATTTGTTACAAATTTGGGTAAAAATTACACAAATATTTTCGGTAATATTTCTCTGGAAGAAATTTCGCTTATAAAAATTAAGTGATCTTTTACTATGAAGAATTTTCATTTAGCGAAATTTTAACCCTTGAAATGTCGGTTTTAGTGTAATTTTCCAAATTTATTTTAAGGCAGAATAAACTGATCACCGAAAATGGAAATAAAATCAAAAAGATTTATAAAGAAAATACATACGGAAAAGTTGGCGGTAGGCTAATCGCTAAAAGAAATTATAGTCGGTCTAGACCGACTATGCGATACCCTATACCATGGTTTAGAGACCCTAGCTCTTCAGTCCAAATAATTCGATGTAGAATATAAACATATACCAAATTTGAGTGACATTGTTACTAATTTTTTGGCTGCAGATATTAAAAAGTTCATTTATGACTAAGAATTGTCCTATAGGGATTATTTTTGGACTGCTGATTAATGGATATAATAAACAAATACAAACTCAATTTAGCTGAGACCTATATGATAATTTGGATGTTGTGGCAATTTATGTCGATTTCTCTGAACATGGACCGAATTTCAACAATTTAAATAGCGTTCATCTTTTGGCCGGTAAAAGCGTATATACCAAATTTCATCAAAATATATTACAAGGTTTACATGGACACACAGACGGATGGACGGATGGACGGACGGACGGACCGACAGACGGACGGACGGACAGACGGACAGAAGGATAGACGGACGAACGGACATCACTAACTCGACTCAGAAAGTGATTCTAATAAAAGATGGGTCTAGGTCAAATATTTTTGTTTATTTTAATTTTTTTTTATAAATTTTAAAATAAATAAAATATATGTATAATTATGATATTAATTTGATTTTTCTACAGTTTGCATATCTTTTATATAAAAATTTTGTTATTTTTGAAATAAATTTATTGTGTAGACCATTCTGTATAAATGAAGCTTGTTTTAAGTGTTGATGCATGTCTATGCAAAATCATTCAGAGCACTCTTGCTTTTGTTGGTTGCAATATTGTGTATCTATTTATGTTTTTTTTTTTGAGTTTCAACTTGTTTTATTATTTTTTTTTTATGTATTTGAAATGTCAAAATATGATGGTAAAAAATATGCGTGTTCTCTTGTTTTATTTTGTCAATAAAATATAAAGCAAATACGTTTTTAATTGAGCTAACCTTGCAGAGTCAACTAAGATATTTTTTATTATTGTTTTTTTTTTGTTTAAACAGTAGGCAAAATTTAAAAAGACGAAGGCTTTGGGTTGTTTAATTTCCAATACTTTTAAACTTAAATCCATCAAATTTGTCTTGGCATTTCCCATGAGGGTAACTGTTTAATATTCTCTTTGAAGAACATTAAATAATATCTAACAATAAGACACAATTTAAAAGTTTGCCTTATTTGTTGGTATGTTAAATAAGATGAAATATCGATTTGAAATTTCAATTCAGAATGTGATTGCAGATATTTATTTCTTGAGAAAAGTTTATATTGAATGAGTCAAATAGTTTTATAAAACATCTGTTATGAATGTGTTTTCTTTAGAAATAAATTATTATTATTATTATTATTCTGATATTTATTATAATTAAAATTACAATAAATCTTAAAAACTAGAGCACTAGCAGCTTAGGCTATCGGCTTTAGAAATAAATGTGATCGTGTAATGTTCGTAAAATAGTTCACAAGAAATTCAATGATATTTTTGACGTAACCGTAACTAACGGTTTAGATTGTTGTACCATGCGGTTTTATTTTGGTCTGTCATTATATGGTTTTTTAAATTTTACCTTTACGAATTAAGTTGATAAAACAGAGTTCATGTTCTTCTCTGAAAACTTTTTTGCTTGGACCTCCTTTATGGACTTCCTAATGACTTTTTGCGTAGATCATCTTAACCCAGTATCTAACGTATTTTTGGTTGAATCTATTTTTCTTAAAAAAAAATAAAAATATTGAGCGTTTCATACTTCTCCTTGTTAAAATGCGCCTAGTGGAATTGACTGCGGAATTTTAAATCTTTACTTTTGGGTAATTTTTAATATTTTTTAAGGAGAACTCAAATAATCAACGAGAATTAAGGAGACAATCGAAATGATTCATAGAAAAAACCCATGTAAAACAATTGGCTCTAGGTAAAATCCTTAAATAAAAAGCGCCTAAAAATAAAATCAAAAAGTCAGCTAAAAACATTCCATAAAAATTTTTCGCAAATTTAGTAAAAGAAAAACCCCTAATATTTGGGTTGATATTTCTCCACTGATCTTTTATTACAAAACATTTTCTTCTAGCAAAATTGATTGTGAAACATAAAAATGGAACATTTTAACTAATGGAATGGCTTTAGTATAATTTTTGAATGTTTTTTTAAGGGGAAATAAGCAGAAAATTTCAAATTTTCAAAAAGATTCATAAGAATCCACACAGAAACATTGGTGGTGGCAAAAAACGGCAAAAGAAAAAGCACCTAAAAATAATACTGAAATATCGGGCAACATTTTTTATAGAAATTTGCAACAAATTTAAGTAAAAAATAACACAATTATTTTCGGTAATATTTTTCTGAATTTGGATGAAATTTCTTTCATAAAAATTAGGTGATATTTTATTATGAAAAATTTTCTTTTAGCGCAATTAACTCTGAAACATATAAATGGAACATTTTAACTCTTGAAATTCCTGCTTTAATGTAATTTTTGAAATTTTTTTTAAGGAGGAATAAACTGAGAATTAAAAATTATCAAAAGGATTCACAGAGAAAATCCACACAGAGACATTGGCGTGGCCAAAATCGGCGAAAGAAAAAGCACATAAAAATAAAATCGAAGTATCGGCGAAAACTTTTTATAGAAATTTGATACAAATTTTAGTAAAAATTACACAAATATTTTCGAAAATATTTCTGTGGAAGAAATTTCGTTTATAAAAATTAAGTGATCTTTTACTATGAAAAATTTTCTTTTAGCGAAATTTTAAACCTTGAAATGTCGGTTTTAGTGTAATTTTCCAAATTTATTTTAAGGCAGAATAAACTGATCACCGAAAATGGAAATAAAATCAAAAAGATTTATAAAGAAAATACATAAAGAAAAGTTGGCGGTAGGCTAATCGCTGAAAGAACCAACTAAGAAATTAGAGTCGGTCTAGACCGACTATACGATACCCTATACCATGGTTTAGAGACCATAGCTATTCAGTCCAAATAATTCGATGTAGAAAATAAATATATACCATATTTGAGTGGCATTGTTATTTATTTTTTGGCTGCAGATATTAAAAAGTTCATATATGACTAAGACTTGTCCTGTATGCATTATTTTTGGACTACTGATTAATGGATATAATAAACAAATACAAACCGAATTTGACTGAGAGCTATATGATAATTTGGATGTTAAAGTAATTTGTGTCGATTTCATAGGGGTCATTTGTATGGGGGTCTGAACATGGACCGAATTTCACCAATTTCAACAGCGTTCATCCTATGGCCGATAAAAGCGTAAATACCAAATTTCATTAAAATATATTACAAGGTTTACATGGACACACAGATGGATGTACGGACAGATGGACCGACAGACGGACGGACGAACGGACGGACAGATGGACAGAAGGATAATTACACGAGCGGACATCGCTAATTCGACTCAGAAAGTGATTCTGAGTCGACCGGTATAATTAAATATGGGTCTAGGTCAAATATTTTTGGTAGTTACAAACAGCAGCATAAAGTCATTTTACCCAAACCAGATAGTGGTATAGGGTATAAATACGCTTAAAAATAAAACCTAAAAATCATTCAAAGACTTCTAATACTTCATAATTTCACAAATTTTGAGTAAAGATATTCCTAAATATTTTGGGTGGTAGTTTTCTAAATTTGGATGAAATTTCTGTTATAAAAAACTGTGTGAATCAGATCACAGGGGAGATGAGTAAACATCTATTAATTAAAGATTTTTTAAGTTGGAAGCACTCATGATTTCAGCATATTTTTTTCAATTTAAATTTGCTGTGCATTTGGCCTAGTTTAGTTAGCTGTTATACTTGTATATTGCTATATTTGTGATTGTGTTATACTTCTTGGTTGTTGAGTTAGTTATTATACATCGATATTGTTATATTTGTAATAGTGTTATTCTCGAGGGTTGTTGAATTAGCTGCAATTATTTTATTGCATTAATACACCAGTTGGCAAAATCGTCGTAGATGACATTGTCTTTAACGATTCCTTTAAGACATTTCATAATTTGTCACGTACGACATTTGTCGATGAAGATTTCTATAATGACGATATAACTGATATTATCGTTAACGTCCAGCTGGGAGACAAATTACTCAGAAGTTCGTGTATCATATCCCGTCGACGACCAATTCAGCGACAAAAATATATTTCTCATGTAACAAGGTCCGTTGATGACAATTTGAGGGACAACGTCATTTGCTTGTCATACATCGAACTTTATTAACGACAAGTTAAGTGACAATATCTGTGAGCCTTTTGTGCAGAGATTTAATTAAAAATTGCATTAACGACCAGCTGGATGACAAATTACTTATATGGTCGTATATGAATCTTTTGACGTTAAGATATGCGACATCGTGGTAAGATTATCGTCAGTCGAACTCCGTTAGTGACATGATGATCGACGATGTCTTCAAGTTGCTCATAAATTGATCACCATTAAAAACAGTATGAGCGACAATGTCTTCAAATTGTTCATTTATCTCATTGTATACGCTTTGCGTATTCAAAAAAATGAAAAATATCGGGACTTAATAACGGTTCCAAGACAAAAAAAAAAATGTCTATAGAAAAATCATCATCAATTGTTATTCGGATTGTTATCAAAAAACAAAGAGAGAAGGTGTCTGTCAAATTGTTTAAAAGTTGAATATTAAAAATTTATTAAGTGATTTATGGTAAAGGTAAGTAAATCGATTATTATTAAATTAATTATTAAGTTATTTGAAGTACTCTTTGTTTAGTCTTCATATAAGTTAAATATATTTATATTTTCTTTTATAGAAGCCACCAAAAAAAAAAAGGCAAAACGTACGGGGAATACACCAAAGGCTACGATTAGTTTTTCGTAAAATTAAAAATACCGAAAAATTACAGAAAAAAAGTAAGGAAAATAAATAAGTTAAATATTACAATATTAAGTTATTTTTAAAATGAATTAATTATTTTTATCGTTTGATGTGTTTTTTTATTATTTTTTAATTTTGTAAAATTAAATTAAATTAAAATGAAATTTTAAAATTTAAAAATGTTTACTTTCACTTTATTTAGGGCGAAAGTGTCCGTCATACTGTCGTTGACGTAGTGTGAGGGAATATGTCTCTTATATTGTCGTCAATGACAGTATGAAGGATATGATGCCGGAATGGTCGTCAACGATCATATTGTACATTATATCGCCTACGTCATCGTCGACGACAAGATGGAGCATATTGTCGATTGTATGGTCGTCGGCGATAATAAGGAACTTATTTAGCTCATACAATCTTCAACGACCAGATAAGCGAAAGTGTCTCTCTTATGGTCATGTATGATTCCGCGGCCATTTGTATGAAAATTTCATCAACGAATTGTTCGAACTGTCCTCAATTTGTTTTCAATGATTTACTATTGTCTTGTACATGTCGTTTGAGATGTCTTAAAGACGTGGCCAACTGGGACACTCATAACTAACACCGTTTTCGTCTTACTCTGCTTTTGTGATTGTATTTTAAAAAAGATTCTTAACCCCCGGAGCGTAAATATGTTTGCACATCAAAATTAGGTAACTTTTATTATTATCTTTTAGTGAAATTGATGGCGGAACATAAGAACGGAATATTTACCTGTTTAAATTTGCATTTTAGTAAAATTGTATGAATTTCTCTTAAGGAGGAATAAAAATCAAAAAGTTTCATAAAGGAAATCCATATAGAAAAATTGCCAAAAGAAAAAGCGCAAAAAAATAAATTAAAAAAATTGGCCAAAAACTTTCCATGTCACAAATTTCGCCTAAAAAATTATCGGAATATATTTGCTGTTATTTCTCTACTTTTGGATGAAATTTCTTTTAGCTCTTGAAACTCCCGTTTAAGTATATTTTTTGGATTGTTTATAAGGAGGACTAAAATTATCGATGAAAATTATAAAAATAATCAAAACGATTCATATAGAAAAATCCATACGGTAAAGGGGCTGTAGGTAAAATTGCCAAGAGAAAAAGCGCCTAAACACGAAAAATCGTCGAAAAACTCTCCATAGAAATTTGTCACAAATTCCGCGTTAAAAAATTACCCAACTATTTAGGGTGATTTTTCTCTCTTTTGCTCTTTAATAAAAATTATTATTATTATGAAAAATTTTCTATTAGTGAAATTAGCAGCGGAACACTCATGAAATTCATGTTTTAATATAATTTATGGAACTTTTTTCGAGAGGGAAATAGTCAAATAGATTCATAAAGAAAATCCATTCGAAAAAATTGGCGGTGTTCAAAATCGCCAAAAATTAAAATTAAATTTGACCATAAATTTTGGATGATATTAAACAATAAAGTGATTTTCCATTATGGAAAGTATTGTTTTATTGTTTATTGTTTTATTTTATTGTTTTTTTTGTTTTTCAAACGAATTTTTTGTGTTATTTCTTTTGCTCAAAATTTTCATTTGGGCAATGTTGTCACTGGCACAAACATTCAAATGGTGAAAAATATTTAAGGTGTTTATGCCAATAAAAAGTGTTTCATGACTTAATTTTTTTTAATAGCATGTTCAGATGCAAAATAAACAATTTGATTCGCTCTCATTTGTTTTTCAAACGAATTTTTTGTGTGATTTCTTTTGCTAAAAATTTTCATTTGGGCAATGTTGTCACTGGCACAAACATTCAAACAGTGAAAAATATTCAAGGTGTTTATGCTCATAAAAAGTGTTTCATGACTTAATTTTTTTTAATAGCATGTTCAGACGGCAAAATAAACAATTTGATTCGCTCTCAGAATCATGATTGCGAACCTTGGTGTTCGGACGAGTGTGCTTGTTTCATTTTGACGTTTATATATTTTGTGCAAATATTTGAGAAATCCTTCGACACTTTACGTTTCACTATTTAATTTTTTCCATTTTTATGTAAATATATACTTTTTATTTGTTAAATGTTTCTATTTACTTTTTTGCAGACATTAATTTTATGTTTCTTCATTGTTTGTATATTTTTGACAGCTCGTTCAAATAAACTAGCGATAAGTTTTTATCAAAATTGGAAATGACAGTACATTTTTCGTGGTTCGTAACTAAATTCAAAATGAGCCAAGGTAGTTCAATCATTATTGGGGCGCGAACCGTGAATGAGAGAGAGAGCGAACTTCGAATCTTGCTGTCCATCTGAAGATAGCATAAATAATCTTATGAAGAATTTTAAAAGATTTCAAATATAAGCTGCCCATTTTTAAATGTTGCTTACTGCAGTAAGGGTTTTTGTGCCGTGTCATGTAAGTATTGCTTTTTTTTTGGTTGTTAGTGTTTGTGCGATATGTTTTTGTTTAATGAACCAAACACAATAAATAATAATTGTAATTGATGAAACTAGTTTTTCATCATGCTCTTAAATGTATTGCGAATGTTTTAAAATGTGTGTATTTGAATTGTTATTTTTATATACAACATTAAAGCACGTTTAATGTTTTATTTATATATATATATATATATATATATATATATATATATATATATATATAGGTATATCAATACGAATATATGTGTGTTGTTGGTTGCTATTTGTATGTCTCGTTTTTATGTTATTATAATCTGAAGCATAAAATATTATATTTCCTAGTTTAAACATTGAAATTATAGTGCAAAAAAAAAAAAAAAAACAAAAAAAAAAATAAGATAAACAATAGGCCTTAATAATTTAATAATTTTACAAAAATATTTGTTGGTATTAATAGTTGTAAATTAAAGAATGACTTAAAAATATGTAAAAATTTGTGAAATTTATTTAATGTTATATTTATGGTAAAATTCATACATAATTTATTATAAATTTAATTTACTAAAAAATATGAATATACCTGCAAAATTTATAGGAATCTCACTGATAAAATTATGCACATGAGTTTAATGAATTTAATGCATTTTTTTGTGCAATCTATTAAGCTAAATTAGAATTATGCCACTAAATTTGTTTTAATAAATTTATGTATTTCATTAATGAAATATGATGAAAAACTGTATTAAAAAATTTTATATTTTTTTTTTTTAATTAAAAAATCAAAAATACAGTTGGGGAATAAATTCTACATACGTACGATTTTGGGGAGATGGTAACGATATTGAAAAAAACATGTGCATTCCTATATTGAAGGCATAACCCATAACAATATTTCATTTAACATCCCCAGCGGCCAACACGTTGCTTCTCACCTTTATCTGTGCAGTTTTATAGATCAAATTATGCGAACGGTGATCCGCTTAGACGAATGTGTATTGAATTTATTAAGCTTTATAGATTTATTGATTTTTCTTTAAATACAAATGTCACAAAAATAAAATAATAATTTATCTGAACACTGTAAATTAAATTTTTTAATTTTTCATTCATTACTAAATGTTTTTGTAAATAGTCTGTAAGGATTTATTCCATAGATTACTAAATAAATAAATAAAAATAAATAATATAACAAAATCAATAACAACAAACACATAAAAAGCTCAGAGGACGAAAGTGCCTAACAGCAAAAAAGAAAGAATATATTTGAAAATTGCATTAGAAAATTTTAAATTTTTAAACATCCTTTAGTACCACCCAGCTCACAGATTTTAAGCATCAGATTTTAAATTTGATTATATCAAATTTTCTGTAATCTCTAAAAATTATGTATTTAAGATTCACTGGTAAATAAAACACGGTCGTATAAGTCCGTATCGTTCTTAATATGTGTTTTAACAATAAAAGGCTAATTTTTTTTTAGCAAGTACAACTCTGCAGATACAACATTCTCATGCAAAGCTCTTTCAATAGTTTTTGCATGGAGGTTCTTATTGGAATATTTTTCAATGTTTTCTGTCAGTTTTCGGATCCACACTTACTTTTTAAATAATATTGATAACATCGCGTCGTGACATTTTTTTGGTTGGCCAGCTCGAGGTTCAGTATTTCTTTTTTATTATAGTTTCTAATAACGGTTTGTACTGTGGCACGACTTAACTTCACTTTTTTTTTTAAATTTCTCCATAAATTTGTTTGTTCGTTTCGGACATTTAATAAAAAAAATCCACAGTAAATTACATAAACTCAATATTTCAAAACAATGTTTGAAATTTAAATACTGGTAATGAAACATCTCCAGTATTCCTAAGTACTCACGCTGTATGTAGACTGTATTCCTACTTATAATTAAGTTTATGGTTCGTAATTACCACGTTATGTTTACTTATGCATATATTTTTTTACCAATACTTTTATTTAATAGTGCCTTAATATTGACATCAAAATGTTTTTCGTTATCGTTACCATTACTCCACAACCATAAAATAGTGACGTGTATGAAGACTTTAACTGTATATTTATGCTGACTTTTAATTAACACATATAAAATTTGTTGAAATTTGTAGTCATATTTTTTAACAAATTTATATAGAAAAAATTGTAAAAATATTTTTTTTAAATAAATATACAACGATTATAAATTATAAATTATATTGTTAAGCTAGTAAAAATCGAAAAAAAATATGAGGACATGCATTTATACGATTTTAAGTTAGCCACTAGAAATAAGCATCAGGTCATATATAAATTGATTAATGATTTTGGAGTCGCACATGGAAAGCTTAACTTGTACATATGTAATTATATTTGAAAAACTGAAGGGCCTCCTCAAGTTTATTTTTAGTTTTGTAATCGTGTCCTGAAAGCCATTATTAAATGCTTGAAATCGATATCTCTTTACTAAATTTATCCAATTCTGGCTCGTGGACTAATAATAATATCTTCACTCTTTTCAATTAAAAAGTACTGTAGCTGTTTCGAAATGTGGCCGTTTCGGATTTTCGAGGTATTTTGCATATTTTTTTAACGTACAATTTTTTCCATTACTATTATTTATTGCATACTTAATCCACAAATAGTTAAAACTTCAACGGTAAAACGTATTATGTGAAAATCGTTTGGGGCTAAGGGCTTCATTAATTAAAATTGAACCGCTGTTTAGTTGTAGGAAAACATTATTTTGTGATTCATTTTTGAAAGGAATTTCTCAGATTTAGATCATTTTTGAAAAGAAATTTCTTAAATTTAACTTTTTTTATAAGTCTGCGAAGTTAAGCCTGTAAACGTTTCTGATTGTTAAGATTTTTTTTGTTTGCTTCGAAAAATTTAATGTGTTTAGTTTACAAAAATTCTAAAATTATGTCCGCACACAAAATTACCAACTTTTGGATACATCGCTTTTTTATTATTTATTTCAGAAAAAAATTTTAATTTAATCATTTGTTTTTTTGAACAGAAAAACAAAACGGTTTACAATTAAAAAGTTCACACATTGAAATAAAAAAATAAAGAAAATTGTGGACTTGATTAATTTTTTATAATTTTTATAATTAAAATTTTTAATGGAAAATGTAAATTGTTCTCAAACAAATTCTTAATCATAAAAATTCAAATAGTTTTTGAATCTGAAATATATAATAAAAAAAATTTGATAAAAAAAAATCGAAGATTATTACAGTTACACATTAAAGTGAATCATTAATTGAATTGATCCAATTAAATAATATATTAAATATTGTTTCAATAAATAAATATATAGCTTTATTTTAAGTTCCTTTTCTTGCACATGTACTGCTAAAAAAAACAGAACGCCTAAAAAAAAAGAACGCGTACATCTAAAATTTATAACATTATACACTCGCGAATTTCGGAGCTGAAATTCATATTAGAGGGGTTTCTGGAAAAGTTTCGTAAGTTCTTAAGAAGTGATTTAAACCATAATACTTATCTTTTATTGTAAAATCTAATATAATTTCAATTAACTAAAAAAAATAAATACTAGCTTTAATGGTTGACTTATTATAACGTTTTATGTATTTCAAGATTTTATCGATCTGACTCCTTAAATGAATTGTACAATAAAAAATTCAACTCAATTAACTGAATTGAATTGTGCAATAAAAACTTTAACTCAATTAACTGAAAAATTACACACTGCTACTAAAAAACACTTTTTGGCAGAACTTGAAAAACGATCTAGTGAGGGTTATAGGCCTAGGCGGGGACATAAAAAACCGGTTTGAAAGATTTTGAGGCGCCCTCAAAATTTTGGGTTATTCTAAAAAAACTGTTTTAAGGTAGGTCGTAGTACTTTAGTACCTAAAACACATTTTTAGACCAATTTCAAAGTTTTAAATAGTTTTGCAAAGGCAAGGAATTAATATTTCATCAAATGTATGCATAGGATATATATTCGGAGATACAAGGTACGTTTTTGTCAGAAGTTTTGAATTTTTTTCTTTTTTTGTATTGTTTCAAATTCAGTAATAGTTATTTACATTTCTTTCTGTGGATAATCATTTATTTTGTATAGTATATTAAAGCCAATTTTATATAGAATAAACGAGATATTACTTTTTAAAGTTGGTTTGTATTTACAAAAGTTATTAATAATTTTCTGAAGTATAAATTTTGCGACTGCTGACGTTTATTTCGGCAAACCACTTGTAAATTAAAAACTGTATAAATAGATTAACCCAAGTTAACATTTTATAGATAAAAATGATTACTAGTCTCCTTACTTTTGTTCAACAAACTATCTGTTTCCCGTTTGAGAGACCAGCAATAATTTGGCAGCATTCTTATGTGGCTCTTTCCATCGAAAGGCTTTTCTTAGTGAAATTGTTCTCCCTGCTCGTCACTAAATTGACCAAGGTTTGCGGGAAAAAATTCTAAATGAATACTGATGGATATTGGACATTCCATTTCAGCATAAGATTCTTGGAATTCGTTTACCACTTCGACGTAGTTAGGACTCTTTTTGTATCTCCAAAAGTTTAGACATAAGGAAACATGCTCTCCATGCTCTCTTTTCTATTTCATTAACCCTCTTAGAAAAATCTTCATCAGGCATAATTTTTCTATTTTGCGGTCCAATAAAAAAACCTAAAAAAAAACAACAAGATCAAATTAATATAACAGCATTATTTTGCCTTCACTTATTTATATCCAACCGCTTTACAAAATATTTCATATAGCCCAGCATAAGATGCAGTGGCGGTAAAATGATTTTATCTGAATGCAGAAGAGGAATATTGTAAACGTTTTTCCGGTCAGTTATTACGCCTGTATTGGTTTTCGCTACGACTGTCCAACTCGCAGATATAGCAAAGGAATTTAGTATTACCGCCTTGCATTGCAAACAATATTGTCACAACCTTTAAATCTGCAACAATTTGCCACTGATCGTTTCTATAATTTATTAAATAGAGCTTTTTTCCATTGTGGTTTTTTTTTCCATAAAGTCATACCCTTTAATTTTTGTAGCGTAAGCTATCGGCACTAAAGCAAGTTACTTTTTATTGTGCAATAAAACTGCCTTAAGGCCTTCAAAATATGTAAGTTATTGGTAAATTAAAAAAATCATTAATACCTATTTTTAGACGAGCCAAAAACAACCTCTTATCATTCGCTTCATTTCGGTAATTAACAAAACAACTCTTCTATATTTCAAAAATATACAAGATCATCACTGGCTTTTAAAATTTCCTCAAAACACGATTGGGGATTATCTCTTGGAAATGTAGCTCTAAAATCGCTCTGTGTGATATTCCATTGTTTCAGAGATTTTTTTAAATAAGGACAGATTGACAATAAGGAACGGTATATTTAATTCTGCATTACAGAATATAATAACTTCACTTGTTAAGTAAATACCGAAAAGTATCTGTAAAATTGCAAATAACAAAACAGTTTGCATAATTAAGTTGATCAATTTGTTTGTTTAGTTAACGGTGTTTTTTTCTTTCACAATTTTCATGAAACCTTTTTCCGTATATATTCGCATTAATTTTTTTAAGTTTTAATATCAAAATAAGAGATTAAAACATACTAAAATCTAAAAAGTTGATAAATTTCGCTTTGTTTTAAGATATTCTCAACAAAAACGATACTCATAACTTGAAATGTATCAAAAAAAAGTCATATGAGTCCGATCACAGGGGAGATGCGTAAGCATTTAGTAAAAAAAGGTCTTTTCATGGCACTTTTTTAAAATCAAACAGAAAGCGTCATCTATGTATCACTTATAGCAATCAACTGCAGGGGCTCTGCTATATTTATTATTATTTATTATTTCAACTGGTTTATTATTTCAACTGGTTAATATTTAATTTTTCGTTTTTATTATTTATTTTTCATTTGCCATTTTTAATTTTTAATTTTTAATTTTTTGTTTTTGTTTTTATTTTTCTTTTTTAAATTTTTTATTTTTTGTTTTTCATTTTTCATTTTTCATTTTCCATTTTATTTATTTATTTATTTATTTATTTATTTATTTATTTAAATTTGGTTTCCTGTTCAACAAGACATGAAATCTTCAAAACAGAACAGGTTTAAATATGTTAGTTGGAGTTTGATTTACAATACAACTTAACATTACTGTGACAATATTAAATATCAATAATAAAAAACAATATTGATTTATAGACAAATAATAGATATTTATAAGTGGCATATAGAATTTAAAAAACAAATAAAAAGTATACAGTAAAAATTTTCAATATATATTTGTTAACAGCAAGTTAGTATATGTGCATTGTAAAAAAAATAAAAATTTTCTAAATGTATTGTTGTAAAATTTTCTTTTTGAAAATTGAGCTGTTGCTGATTCCTTTAATTATAGAAGGTAAACCATTCCAAAGACGTGCTGCATATATGAAAAACTGCCATTCAGATACCAACGTATGGTGCCGAAATTTAATTCAATTATTATTTCTCCGAAGCCTACTAAAACGCAATCGGTTATAAAGATATTCTGGTCTCTCGTTACTAATTATTTTGTGTAAAAAAGTAAGGCATCTTATTTTTAATAAGCCATCAAAATTGACACCGAAAATTTGCTTTGAGTAAGATGAAATTTGATCGAACCTTCTGAGCCCGTAAACGTATCTTGTGATATTGTTAAAAGTTATATTTAGCCTGGACTTACTTTTAGTATCGCAACTTGCAAATATTTCACATGCATATAGTAGTGTTGGTATTAAGTATGTCTTTACAAGTAGCAAGCGTATATTAATTGGTGTACAATATTGGGTAGGCCAAAGTGTTCGTAACATCGAATACGTTTTACCACAGGCAGCAGCGACATGGTCTGACCAAGTCAATGTTTTATTGAAGATAACACCCAAATTTTTTGCTCGTTCAACGATTTCGATTTGTTGATCATTTATATATATGTTTAGATTATCTGAGATTCTTGTCAATCTGTTACGCACCAAAATACACTTTGTTTTTTGTGGATTGAGACTCAGTCCATTTGCAGCTGCCCAACGAGAGACACGTTCTAAGTCATCATTCAAATTTCTACTGCAATCTTCGATTTTTTCTTTCTTGCTGCTAATATATAGCTGTACGTCATCAGCATACATTCTTATATTGCAGTGAATTAACTGTTTAGGTAGAGCAAAAGCATAAATTGAGAAAAGGAGGGGACCAAGGATGGTACACCTCTTACCACAGGAAGGAACGTCGACGCAATTTTATTAGTTTCTATGCATTGTGAACGATTTACTAGGTAAGAGTTCATAAGTGCAACAAAAGTTGGTGAAAAGTGCATCATGTTCTTAAGCTTTTGTAGCAAAACTGTGTGATCCACCGTATCGAAAGCTTTTGAGTGGTCTAACAGCACTAATATTACCACACGGCCATCATCAATATCTCTCCTTATATCTTCTGTTACATCAGCTAAAGCTGTAATACAGCTGTGTTTGGCACGAAACCCAGATTGACGGTCGGTACAGGTTATTATCATTTAGGAAGGACGTTATTTGACAATGAAGGAGCCGTTCAAATGCCTTCGACAGATATGGTAATATAGCTATGGGCCGATATTCAGTTGCCGACTTTGGTACAGGTAAGATCTTAGCTTGTTTCCATCGTTGGGGAAAATCACTCACCGTAATTATTTTATTAAAAATGTGCGTGATATACGGCAAAATGAAGGGAAGCAGCATTTTTAGAAAAGTAGGGTGAATACTTCAATTTCTATTGCATTAGACTTTATAGATTGACAGCTCTTAAGTACATCGAAGGGACTAACGCAGTCAAATGAAAAAAGGGTTTGTGGGACATAATTAGGGGTATAGTTGCCATAATATGAGTGATCAGCTTGAGGCATTGGAACATTAATAAAATTCTCGTTAATTTCATTAGCGTTTGATATGAAATTTTCTTCTATACCCTCCCTCTTTCCAACCCCAATTTCTCTAATAGTTTTCCATGTTTTTTTGCATTAATTGATGTTGAAAACTTTTCAGCATAGTATGTGGCCTTAGCTTTCCTTATGCTTTTATTGACAATTTTTCTGGTTGTGCGATAAAGTTCATGAAGTGCGTTTGTTTTAAACTGCTTCGATCGGATTTTCTATAAGTTTTTTAATTTCCGCTGTAAACCATGTTGTTTGTCGCTTGCTTATTGGTTTTACTTTGATCGGAACAATAATATTATATAAGGCTGAGACATGGTGTTCCAAGAAGGCCAGCTGATCATCTACATATAACATAAAGTATATCGAGTTCCAATCGATTTGGCAACACGCTTCCTCCAACTGAGTGAAATTTGTGTTTTTGTAGTCTCTG